>LQRL01141378.1:2921-25146 GCA_001703475.1 Hydroides elegans
TATCCTTTTCAAGCCACCATCAAACAGCAACTCACACGTGAAATATGAAAATTATTATGAATACTTGATAAAAGTACACATACAAATTTAATGAAAACCAAGTACCGATTTGCGTGAGCAGATCCTTGAGAAACCCGCGGTCCTTATCGAGCGACATCACGTGTTCTACGTCGCGAACCGTGTGCGTGTCGATGTGTCGCTTGCTTGAAGTCCTAGTGCCCGTCGTCTTCGAGGTGTGTTTGGATTTCTCTGTCATCTTATCGTACGTCTGTAAGTAAAATAAGTTGATGAGTTAAATTAATGACCATTTACATGTAAGTAGGGTTGCAGGAACCGCTAATTGTTGGTTTAATTGTGTGCATTACAAAACATAGAAATACTTTTTGTATGGCTAGTTGCTTCGCTTTACAATATTTGGCAATGAAAATGTCAGCATAATTTCTGTTGTTTATTCAACCTACATTTTTATCCTAAATTCAATCTCTTCGTTTTTTTTTTAAAATATTTTCTTTCCTACCCGAACAGACCGCATGTCCATCATTAGGTCGTCATCGAAATCGTCAACGGTTTCTGACAAACAAATAAAATACAACAAATACAAAATACAATAGAGTGTATTAATCGACTAAGTTGTTCATTCATTCATTGTGACTTAAGTTATATTTCATATTTAATAATCCCCCTAAAATGCTATTAGGATATTCTACTCTGTTATCTACTCATTTTTACTCATGCGTACCCGTGTTATTAGCGATGGCGTTCTCGCACTTGACGATGCCATTGTGGAAGTCACGTGCCTTTGGTCGCATCTTCTGACCCCGATGGTACCACACGAGCGCCTGTTCGTAGTCTCCACGAGCGAAAAGGGATTCGGCCTGGGCCAGAACTTCCTAGAAATAAAGTTCAATGCGTTCAGTGTGTTCAATATTGTTCCAGTGTTTAAGATCTGCTATATTGCATATGTGGTAATATAACTTTGACCAAGGTGGTACAACACGAGAGCCTGTTCGTAGTCGCCGCGAGCGAATAAGGATTTTGCTCGGGCCAGGACTTCCTGCAAAATGAAGGCATTGACGTGTTCAAAATGGTTCCAATTTCAAACATCTGCTATATTGCTTATATAATCGAACTCTGACCCCGATGGTACCACACGAGCGCCTGTTCGTAGTCGCCGCGCGCAAATAAGGACTCGGCTTGAGCCAGGACTTCCTGTAAAAAGGAGGGTATTGTCGGGTTCATAACTGAGAAACATCAATCAAAGTATGGCTCTACAGAAAAGTCTACAATGTATGTGGTATTGGGTCATAGATGATTTGGATCCATCCTCATACACACACAAATTGACGCAGACGCAAACACAGATTGACTAATGGAATACTATTATATTTTTGCTTATAAAGAATATTTCAACAATGTTATGGATGATAATGTTTAAATGCTAAGGTATGATTCGCTTCAACAAGAAGTCAGGCATCCAAATTTCAAGCTTAGAACATTGGACACCAACAATGGTTGAGCCCGTTCAGGTGGTACAAATAAGGATGTCACGAAAGACACAAACCTCAAGATTTTTTCAACCCTTCATGACATGCCCGGAAACCGGATGACACAATATATAAAAATTGAGTATATTTCCTTGAAACCGATGGTTCACGGCATTTAAAGGCCTGGTCATGCAATCTTATAAATGCATCTTTTAGTCCAAGACATTTTTATATATTGTTTTTGTTTAATCACTCTTAAACCATACAATATATTTAGGTCAACTGAAAAACATATACCTTCCATTCTGTTGGATGAAAAGCCGGCTGGGGCGGTGCCTTCTTCGGTAGTGAACCGACATCCTGATACCGTACTCGCTGAAGCATCGTGAACAAAAAATATCCAGAAAAATATCCAGAAAAAAATGCCTATCAAATTTCTGTCAATTCCTATCAAATTGTGGTTTTATTTGGAAGTCTCATGTCTTCTCAATCAAATATGTGTCAATCTATATCCAAGCAATATATGGAGTGTGTTTACATAGTGGACACAGCAATGCTTGTAGATTATAAGAGCATTGCAATTCCGCTACAATAAAATAAACTATTGAATATCCTTAATGTACTCTACTGAACGCAAATATTTATCCAACTCAGTGAATCTCTGTTGTCAATTGTAGCGAGTATGTCAATCAAAGCTCTTCATTGTATCAATATTTTTATTTTATGTGTTTGACGAAATTTCGTGAACTTTGACTGTTCCAATTTTCATCCAAATCCATCAAGCGACTTTTACATTTTTTCGTATATTGGTTAAGAATATCTCAAGTTAACTTCATTTTGCGACGGTTTATAGCAGAAAAATATCAGCCAAACCAAAACATTGCTGAAGATTGGATTAAGTGTTTTTGGGCAATAATCCCGACATTACAATAAGGGAATTGGCACAATACATAATGCAAGATGTAGGACATTTAGATTTTACGTAACCCCACATTCAATGGGCTTATCATACAAACTTATCCCTAGAATTTCACAAAAATGTCGTTAAAACTAAAATTAGAGACATAAAAAATATTTAAAAAAAAACCGCATATTGCATGGATTAAATGAATCATAACCATTTTCGGGAGACATATTTTCAATTAGTTTTCAGTTTATCTATAAAATATATGTATAAATGTATAAGATAACAGAAATAGAAGTCAAAGATGTTTGATCTAAGTTAATCGCAATCGTATGAGCTTATGGGTCTTTTATCTGCGAAATGACCCCGGGCTATACAAGTTCATAAATGTTCCAAAACACGGTCAATCGCTAGTATTTATGTTCTTAAAACGGAGCACCATGTCTTACAACACTTTGGAACAAAGCATGAAACATTGCGGGATAATCCAGAGTTATCCAGCAAAAAAGCGGGGCTTAAGGGGCATAAATCATGGCCACTTTCCGTGCTCGATTCTATTTTTGGGGTGAGGACAATAGCTTATATAAACTGCTTGACAATAGGAAAACTACAATGCTTCATTAAGCAAGTTCCGTTTATGGTGCGTCTTTTCACCCTTCTATTCAGTTTTAATAAACAATTATTTCTAAATAAAAACATATATTTTGAGATAATCAAAACATGTTTCAATAAGATTTCAAAAATGAATGGTAATGATACAAGTATATCCCCTTTAACAGAAAACTTAATTATTTAATTGTTTAACTCAATGGAAGAGCGTTTTCGACATCGACATTTTAAAACAGCATTTGTTTATTGATTCAGAACAATTCAATACTAAATTTTATTCTAGATAGTCAAAACCAACAATTACACTAGTTTTTGTTCTTTGATTCTTGAACAATGTTTACGACAATAATGTTTCCTTTTTTAATTTTTATTTTAAATATGCTTAATGGGCGCTCATTCGAGTCTTTCATTGAGCACTCTGTCCAGCGTGCTCAACCATTTATGCATATTTTCATAAATTCTAAATTCAACTTATAACGTTTAAACATAACTAATACTAACGGGGACATAGTTTAGTCCATGTAGCATACACAATAAAATTAAGGCGAAAATATACAAATTTTGAATTGAAATCATCTAGAGCGTGTCGAAGCCACATCTTTATGGTCAGTGGCCGCTGGTGGCCGACTGTTCTTCAACAAAGTGATTCGCAGGAGGTTGACCAAGATGCATCCAAACAGGGTCAGATTTACTTTTATGTTTCACAGTGTGTGTATAATCTACGGGTTCTTTGTAATAATAACGGGCGATAATTTGTCCGAATCATTTTATATTTTCAGCTAATAGTAAACGGTATTGTCCGAAACGCCAGTCTCATTTCGTTTAAAATATGTAATACATGTGTCTTCTTGAGTCTCTAACGGTTCGCTATCTGATTGAAAACTGTAAATGCAATGTAGTAAACATAACAGTGATTTGCTAGAAATATTGATGTTTCATACATTATCTTGGAATAAGTAACACTGCAAAGGAAAAGAAATATAGTGCCTTCAACAAAAGGATGTATTGATGTTTTATAAAGTTGAATGTTACATAAAAACTCCATTCAAGAAGCGGTTGCCGTTTAAACCGATCGATTGCTGGAGAGACAGGGAATGAGAAGCTTTTTCTTTGCTGTCATCATACAAAATGCAGGTAATGGAACTTGGATGCAATGCATGTTTTGTTGAATAAAATTATAAGAATGCTATTGTTATTAATATGGAGAATCAATAATATAATATAACTTGGGACAAAACAAAATGTAATTATCAGAAAAGTTTTCTAATCCGCTACTGTATGAAGTCGAGTGGATACAAATTTGATTTTTTTTTAAATAAAGAACAGTTCTGGATCTTACAGCTTAAAGCAAAAATGGCAATCGACTTTATTAGTACTAAAATGAAATAACGTAAGACAAATAATGATAAATATTCTTTAGCATGTATAGTTCACGCTGCATGGCAGGTGGCATGGCTTATGATAAATAAACAAAACTATACGGTTTTATCTTTACATATAGACGACGTAATGAATGCTATACGTATTTACCATTTAAACACATCCCATACGCACTTAAATGTGTGACTTCTTGGAAAAAAACTTGACCACCACCACGCGCCTTATTAACCGCGATAATTACCCTTTCGACGCACCTCAACTGCGTCCTAGCTGATAATAGGGCTCCCCGATCCGCCTAGTCCATTGAGCTGACGTACTGTGTAGTGTCATCAGTCTTGGCCATAGCAACTGTTGCAGAGTATGTTCTCTTGGTTGTGGATGACTTATAATCTATATTTCAATGAAACAAAATCCGTTGGATGTGAACAAGCAAAATGCGATTATGAGTGCAAGTTTATGTAGAGTGAATTCCGTTGTTGAAAAAATAAGATAATCAGAATACAGCAATAAATACATAAATGAAATAATAATTTCGACGCCACGATATCATCAAGGGATGATTTCGTGTTAGCTTATGCCCTAGAATGTATGGGATCGGTTCAGGATTGAGCAATCAGAGAGAAAAAATTGGACCAACTAATGGTGCAAACCAATGCGGTCACGTATGTTTGCTTCCATCCTGATTCACCACAATGACACTATGATGGTTTTGCTGAGCGTGCATACTCTGGTAGACTAACCCAATTGCATATACTGCAAGTTGCCAATGTAATTCTGCCTACAACTGTGTCATTTACTAATATACATTTCAGGTATATGTTTTTGCTAATATGTCCCTAGAATGATTGCAACAAGTCCTCTCCAGCCTGAGCAGCAGCTGCCTAACAATGATTGACTATGCTGTTAATGCTATCAACGTTCTCTGTTCCATATTTATATAAATTGATGCCTCGTTGTTACTTGTATATTAAACATCAATGCATTATACACTTGGCATACCTATGCAGCCTGTTGATCCACTAGAGTATAGTTAATTAAACAATAATAACACACAACAATAAAATAAAAAACCATAGGGATACTATTGGATACAAAGGAAACGACACAGTACACATAAAAACCACCATTCATGATTCAATTATCACATCACAATCATGTAGCAATTTTAACGACCGTTCCTTGTGGATGCCTTTAATGAGAATAAGACTAGGCTGAGAATTATCACTTTTTGTCTGTTGCAGAGCTGTGACAGAATTGGAGAGATTAATGTGTCGGGCTGCTGCCACCTTAAAGTGGTTGGGGACAGTTGAACCAAAAGGATGGGAGCTAAGCAAGGAGCTAGGCTATCCGTTGCAACCACTATCCATTGCGCTTCTGCTTTCTCCTTGTTCAGTAGCCCTTATGCAGATGGAATCTATGACTAAATATGAGAACATCATAATGCAACTAGAGAGTGGACAATTGGATATATGTTGTTTCGGCCATTGACCGATGGTGATGCGGTTTGCGCTTTGATATTATAATGCTCAAATTGGTGTCGTTAAGGGACATGTGACTACAAGGTTTTTAGTGAATAAACAAAGCCATGAAAAGGATGGACTCTCATTTTGTGCAATTAAGGATCACATGCTGAAGAAAAACTGGTGTAAATATTAATTTGCATAAAGGATATGTTGAGTTTTCTAATTTTCAAATTGCATATACAATGAAACCGGAATATGTCTGGTTTTACCTTAGACAACTGTAATGGTGAATTATAATGACGAATTACACCATTATCTCCTAATCACTTTAAGTGAGCGGATGTATTGATAAGTTGTTATGGTCGAATTTTCTTTAACAAATTATCTTTATCAATTAAACTATGGTGTTGTTGATAAATATGATGATGTTGGATAATGATGCACTGCTAAGTGTTAACGGCGAATTCCGAAGAATACCACGTCAATTGTTCCGGCAACAGGTTTTGGATAATTTGAATAAACGTCTATTGTAAACTACATAATTAAGGTAAGTTCCGTATGTGCGTCAGTTATTTTAACCATGTCCGTTGAGTCAGAAACTTCTGAATTACAAAGGCAAATTCTATACGGATTGGATCCGCTGTTTTACCAGCTAGTTCTTGGTGGAATCCCATTTGCAGATTTCTAGAAATTCACTTTGAAGTAGTATGCTTATCTAAAAAAAAAACAATAGGCAACAGACAAGGGGTCAATACTGTCAATGTTATAGCTGGGATACTAAAATTAATATGCTTGAATCCTTGAACATTAAAGTATCGTTGACAGGCATTCCAATGTACTTTACGCTCCAAATAAACAGGTTCGTGGTAGTCTAATGATTTGATTAGAAGTCTATAAATAATGAAAATAAATGGAAACTACGTTGAAACTATTAAGGACAAAACATAAGGGACCGGCATTTCCGACGCATATGATTGAGCTTGATCACGTACGTAGGATAATTAATTTTGGGATATTTTTATTGCTATTACTCGGCTGATAAATAATATAAGCTGGATAGAATGACGCACGATATCAGGGTAAGTGCATTTATTTAAACTACTGACCTACTGCAGATGTTTAATGTATATCAGGGTCAATAGGTCACAAAGTCCAGTTTAGCCCTTTTCGGCACTGAAAAAGTGCATTTAAATTATATGTAGACTAGATGCTTAGTTAAACAAGGTGGTTTTGAAACGCTGTTAGCTGGTTAGCTTTAATATTTTACTCGTCGCATCTCCTTCAAATGAGGCTATTGATGAAAATAACAAATGAGGAGAATTTTGTAAATATTTTTTCATAAATTTTTGTAAAAAAAAGATAATACAACATGATTTATATGGAATATCCCCTCTCACAAACCAATTGTGTTTCCATTGCATTTATATCAGCTGCAATTGGCATATAAGTAAACAAAAAATGATGAATTGGTTTTGCCATATTTCATCTCGGGATGAATTTTCCGAGGGAACAAATATTTAGCATGCAACTCAAAATTATGCATTCCATGCTCAAGCTTGCGAAGCTTATTTCTCTTTTTTTCGCCTTGCAAGCGTTTTATTTTCATCTATCTATAATTTATTTTACATGCAAACTCATTACTACTTAAAATAAAATCTTGCTTGTTGCTTAAGCTATCGTGTTAAAATTTTTGTTTTACAAGTATCAAAATACATCGACATTATTCATATTGGTCTCCTGTGACATTAACTGGATTCCTACGTGAAACCATTTATGGAGAACCAGAAAGCAAAATGCTTCTTGAAAAGATACCAAATTTTAAATGTTCTACCCAAAAAGCATTTATAAACCACCATAGGGAAATTTGTCCTACCTTGGACAATAATAGAGAGTATATTAGTGGTGAAACATTCATTTATCAGTGAATTCACTCTCAGAAATGACGGCCTCAGAATTACGGCCCGGCGGCCCCGAGGCACTATAAAAAAAGAGGGCAATACCTGTTGCATAATAATTGCATGAAAACGAGGGCACGTAATGAATTCGTAATGGCCCATTGCGGGCTTTCAAATGGTGCCATAGGCTTCTATGTATAAAATGTGGTTGGTAAAAATGGTGGGGAATATGGACCGAACCCACTTGGCAAGGGACAGAGTTGAATAAGTTGGACTGTATATTTAGAGAATGAAAGTTCACGATGTTATATATAGGATGTAGTGGCAAGAAATGGTTTAAATCACAGTTGTTCGTGTTATTGTACTTGTTCCACTGATGCAGAAACGTACCACGAGAACGTTTAAACATGCTCCGGAGCGTTTATCCTAAAGCATGAACGAAATCGACAATGCGGCGTCTGTTCGATGTGGCGTCTTTTCTCGCTGTTGCTAATACTCAGATGACGAGAGGTGGACTACTGAGAAAACGAAAGCACTGGCTTTCATGGGACATTTGAAAATGACTCCATCGGTACCAAATCGGTAAAACGTCACAAACCGCATCTTTAGATATACATTACAATCGTATTCTCATCAGCATCACTCATTGCATTGGGTGAGTGTTTATTGAAACCAAAATATGCTTCATTGAGTTATGACAAGTAAGTATCATGAGGAGCACTCAACGATTAATTCGGGTAAATGTTTATTCTTGTAGCAGCTCTTCCTTGCTTGCAAATTTTCCAGAACAGAACAAAGATTTTTTTCGAAACGATTAATTTACTCTAGAATTATGTTTGTAATTACATAAACCGACGTCCCTGTATCTTAATTTAGTCACTGTAAACGAATATGTGAAAGAATAATCTCATACACCTTCGATTTCTTGAAATCGTTATTCTTGTAAGAGATAATAAATTCGCTTGCAATAGCTTCTCTGCATTGCTTGCTTGGAACTTCAGAATAAACATTTTGATGAATATAAGAAAAAATAAATCGTTGAGTGCCCTCGTATCATCGGCTGAATACATGCAGTAGATTGACGCCCCCACACTATAGAAAATCAGACATATGCCAATGACTTCGCATATCCTCGATTGATTTGAGTCCAGTCTCTAGCATCTGTTCTAAATCGATCTAAAGACTTCCATACATATAATGTATATGCTCAATCTATATATGTATAGTTGTGCTTTCAATCGGAGACACTGATATAAATACATAACAAAGACAGCAAAAATGGCATTTTTTTACTCCCTTTTCATGCTAAACCAAATGCCAACCAGCCCCAACCACCAACAAATAAAACGAAACTATGATCTTTGTAATTTGCTTGCTTTGCATGCTAAACCAAATACCAACCAGCTCCAACCACCAACAAATCAAACGCGAACTATGATATTTTCGCGGCGTCTCCTTTGATATGCCTCGAGCGCGAACACCTACGACCCGAATTGCATTTCCTCCTTTGGTGACATTAAGTGACACTCACAAAAAAGGTGTGAGTTGGTCACGCGATCTAAAAATAGTCTAGTGTCTTGGGCTCTGAGCCTTTATATTCTAGCCCTCTGGATATAGTCCATAGTAACCACGGATGTATCGTATTCTGCAGTTTATTTCTAGCCGAAGTGCTTTGTTGCGTCACATAGTAGAATCGCTTTTTGTTAACCTAAAGGATAGAAGCTGGATGCTATATTCTGAGAAATGCTATCAACGAATTTTCAGTTAACCGTTGGCACACCAGGATGAGCATTAACTGAAAATTGTAACTTGATCCAGAAAAGAATAATGAGTTGAGTTCCTGGAAATTAAGTTTTAAATGCTTCTTAACGATGGATAAAGTGTTTCAAACTTCTTAATGAAATGAACTGGTGGGTTCAGGTCCAAGCAAAATGAGGTTCTGATATCGCAGCAAAACAAGAAAGAACAATAATAACAAACAAACATTTATATAGCGCCTGTAGAACAATAGTCATTGCAGGAATATAAGATTTATTATATTGATGATAACAATTTCACTTTAAGGCCTAATGAGTATACATATGTTTTGAAGTTTATCCAAGAACCCTGGACATGACTTTGCCCGACCTGTGACCACTTAGCTGTCATTTATCCATTTATCGGAGAATCCCATTCTCAGTGTTTGTAAGCATGCCTCGAAGACTTTCCCGTAGACTTCTAATGTCTTATAATAATTACTATTACTGTCTTCCTCCAGCTGTCCTGCTTTGCACAGCTAAGGAGTCCATTCGTGTCGTTGACTCAACGGGGATTGTCCTACTTATACCCCTTTCAAAAAGACGTCAAAAGACGTTAAAAGCACGTTATCACGTGTTCCAGCATGATAGATGGCATACCGTTAATTTTCTTATAAACAAACAACGATTTCACAAGATAAGGATATAGGAAAACGTACATGTACATCCGACGTCGCAACGACGACGGACGAACTAGAAATGTCCAAAGCTGCCATAGGATCAAATGACATGTATTTTTGGGACGTAGGTAGATGTTACCCTTTCAAAGTCGGTTTCCACCTTATTTGTTTTTCTTCAATGAACAATATGATTTATAGGGGTATCACATACAGGAAATATAGCAGACTTCGGGTATATCACACACAGGAAGAAAGAGATAATTAGATGGCTGAGAGTTGGGTCATTATCGTCGCCGGTGCATATATAAAAGTCATTGTAATTGCTTGCACATAAGGACATGTAACTGCATTTCATTTTTCATCCATTTTAATTTCCTGTTGACACCGGATCGGGTCGACGCGTGTCTTTAGATGAATGTTATACACTATTTAAGAGACTTTGATGAAATAGGTACATAATCCTATATAGTTTAAAGAGTATAACGGTTTCGAACTTCGAGGTATGCTCTACAAATGATGTCGTGCATATCGCTCTGTTTGCTCTGTTTGATGCGGTCACATCATAGATCAATCTAACATCTGGATACCTTGTTGTATTTTGCCTAATCAAAAATAGCACATTTTGTCCGTATGTGACCAGACCATTATTTCGAATGCTGTACCATCGGTAATTTTGATTTCGGTTGGCTGTCATATACATGTATATAGTGTCATATATATAAACATATGTAATTATTGTCCCCATCAAGGATGTACTTAAATTGTTCCAAGCAGGAAAAAAGGGAGAATGAAATATGCAATTTGCAAAAGACTCCATAGCTACAACAATAATTGTTCCATTTTGTCCATTCAAAGAGGGCAATCGTCTCGTATTGTTATTGCTCATAGAATTCACTTAATATGTGTCACGTTGAAATTGAATCGTGAGTACAATAAAACAAGACCTTATGAAACATAAGAAAACCATATTGTGATGACAAAAACATTAATTCACATTTTGCTGTAATATGGAGGTAAATAAGAAAAGGAATACGAGGTCATGCTGCAGTGCTCACCTTGGGAGAGCACTTAAGCCGTGGTTACATTTCCCATTTTTTTTCGTGCATCTAGCGTTTTGGGTTTTCATAAGGGATACATCTGGAAGCACGAACAATCTGCTTTTAATTTTAAAACTCAAACGTTACCATGACATAATGGCAAGATGTCGCTTGATATAGAAACGTTGAGAGACGCTGTTTCTTTTATGTTGTTTTGTAGCAGCACTGTTACAGCATTACAGACTGGTATTATGCACAAATGATATCAATCGAGTATTTGTAAAATTATAAATTATAAATTATAAATTTACATCGTTACATTTTCTCGTATAAGAAAATACAATGTAATTTAATTGCTTTGCCTGAGCTTTTCCATTACAGAACCTATTATTATAATATGTAGTTGCTTGGCATTGAGTAAAAATGAATTCTTTGTTGTTGACAGAGCAGATTTACACTTAAGGGAATCTCCTCCATTGTTACAGCAGGCACGTCTCTTAATGTGTCCTTCCACGAAATGGATCGGCTCCCTGGAGCAACACCTTAACGACATGGTCACATTGAGCGATTTTATTCGCAAAAAAAACTGTTCATCTTCTAAGAATATATAGATATATTGACCACCATTTGGATGTAAAAAAATGTTGAATGAATATAAAACACTTGTGAAGCTCCTGAATTGAGCAAGTAGTACAAGATGCTATGTGATTTTAACCTAGACTGAGTAAGGTATGACATGTCCTATTCCATATGGATTAATAAAGATACACTATGTATTGATTAACTGAGACTTAAATATTCATTAACTTAATTGGGTTGACGTATTGTTGGTACTTTTTGTTCAAAACATTTGTCCAACCAGTTGCAGTGTATTCATATATGTAATATTAGTTAACACTGCCATAAAGGTATGCCTAGTTCATTAATGTGGCTTGAATTATTCACGGGCTCATTTACAAGACACATCATAACTGGAAGCAGCTTCGGGGAGATTTTGCTTAGAGGCAGATGTAAAGTCATTATTCTTTAGTCCATTATAGCAAGATGTTTTGCTCAAAATCCACTGGGATAAAGGTATTATAAAAATGAATGTCGCAATATTGCATTAAGGCAAAGGATTATTTTGTTTAAGAAAAATATAATCAGTGCTATTCAGTCACCCTCTTTTAGATTATGTAATTTGAAAAAGAATCAAAACAGCTTGTTATTGGAAATGGATATGACTAAGTTACCAAATAATATGAAGATACATTTGTCATCTAAAAGAGATTAAAGATGATTTGAAATATGTTATAAGGCTTGCTTAGCATATCGGTACCATTTTGACGGCAGTATAACGTTTTCAGAATAATTTAGCCAATATTTAGTATGACTCTTTTCATGGAATAGAGGGCGAAAATTGCGCAACGGTTAGCACATAGACTTTCCTATTATTCAATGGACAATATGGGTCGGAACCCCGCGGGTACCATCTCGTATAGAAAAAAAACAAGTAGAACAGATTATCATTCAACATTTTATTTTTGGCGTTGAATCAAAACACTTAGTTTAAGTTGTCATTGTCCCGTACTTTGCAGGGACGACCATGTGTTTAAGAAAAAAAAAATATTAAAAAGACATTTTGAATATTAAATATATTGTTATATTTCTTTATTTATATATTCAATTTAGAGATGGCTCTACATGTGTCTGATGCTTGACGTCCCCACGGGGCAGAGGGCTTTGATCCAATTACTATGTCATGACATCCAGTACATTCTATATATACACGAGATTAAGTCATATTCAAACCTTAAACGTTTATTCGCATTTCCATTTATTGCAGAGATGGCGATGTGGCTGATGCTGGGCGTGGCAGCCGGCTGCTCTGTGGCCTTCATTTTGATCGCACTACTCGTCGTTTGCTTTATTCGGTGTTCGACCAAAACGGAACCGCTACTGCCTAAAACGGCAAGCTCCGAGGATGACTCGCCTCAGGTTAGCTGTGTTTGATTTAATTATAAATTATTTGGGGACGGATGATTTATATTAAGTAAAAGTACAGGGCAAATGGTTGACGAGGTAGGTTTTGATAGGTTTGAGTTGGGGCTTTGTAGGGGTGAACCATCACGATATATGTATAGCCTCTTGTACCCCAGACTCTAAGTTCCTAGGGGAACTTCCGAATAGTAAACGAGTAGGTATTCTAGGATGATTAATTTATTTTTCCATTTAGGTTGCGGTACTTATAATAACAGTAATGGTTCTTATATAGCGCCTTTTCCACTTATTTTCTTAGGTATGTGGTTTGGGGTAAGTTGGGTATGTGGTGCTTGATCGGGGTCTTCTTTAACAAAAGGAGTCACTCAGAGCATGACTCCAAGCATGACCACCACAAGTGAGCTGTGGTTTAGGTATAATTGCTCTTCTGGTCTAGGGATGGGGTTAGGGTCTGAAGGGGGTGTTCTACCGAAACAGAGTCCCTTATGTCCAAAAGGTTTAAGAACACTGTCATCTATGACGACATCCCAGATCAATCAAAATCACATGAGCTGTATCTGTGTAATGATTGAATTCATGATTATATCACTGACTCTGAGTCATACCCTTAAGACACATCTCCTTTAGAATATTTCATATAAAATATCTCTAAATGATTTTATTTTGTAACTTAAGACAGGAGTGTCTGGTCCTTTGTTCAAAGATCATGACACATTTGGTCGAATATATTCAGACGATGTTGCATAAGAAATTGCGTCAGGAATGGGGTTTATTGTTAAAAATAAAACTTTTTTTTCGGTATATTAGCCAAATTTTATCACACCATGCCCACGAAACTGATAATTAAAACGGTAAAAACGTTTCTTTTATGTTTCCATTGCACCATATCCCTCAACTTAAATTCAAAACGATTAAAGGCGCGTCCATCCGAAACAGGCTAAAAAAGCTCGAAAGCGTGTTTGTTATGTGTTTTGATACAACTTTAACCCTACGAAAAAGCGCATAATTCAAACAAACAAATTATGCGGTTTTTTTTTCTTGAGGTGAAGTTGGTATAAAAGTTGGTACAAACACGCTTCGAGCTTTTTTGGGGCTGATTTGGGTGAACGCGCCTTAAAGCATGAAGATATTTTTGACAAATACATGTACTCTTTGTTATGACAGTGACTGTACGTTCGTCTGTCCATCAATATCCCATCGAGTTTACATATTCTTCATTGTAAATGTTATATTTTTTTCGCTTGCAACTATTGTAATAATCTATTTATATTACCCATTATTCATATTATATCTTTGCAAATAAACATACTCCTTTTTATCCCTATTGCCAGGCGTTCAAGAGCTACAACCCCGTGATCAGCCAGAGTACACCAGACATCAGCAAAGAGACACGTTCATTACCTGACGTCATCACAGAGGAAGAACAAGTCGGCAACAACACGTTTCGAACCGTCATAAAACAACTAACCCTCCCTATTGTATCGCAACGTCATTTCGATTTCAACCGTCAGTTGTCGAATCAACTAGACCTCTCTAATGTGGAGTTTTCGATACATAGTGTGAAATATAAGGAACAACCGGGAATCGAGAAGATTAAACCTGAGTTATATAGACAGAATGCACAGGATAGACTGGCCAGTATAAGTCGGGAAAGTAGTATACAACCCCCTGAATCTGATATAGAAACCTGTGGGAAATTAACGTTTTCATTGTGCTACCATAGTAGCCACGAACTGCTTACTGTTTATGTCATAAAGGCAGAAAACCTGCCGGCAAAAGACTTTTCGGGTACTTCCGACCCTTACGTAAAACTCTACTTATTACCCGATAGGAAAAACAAGCATCAAACGAAAGTACATCGAAAGACGCTTAACCCTGTGTTCAACGAGCGATTTACGTTTCATATTCCGTATCGCGAGCTCTCAGCGCGAACGCTTCAGTTTAGCGTCTATGATTTCGATCGATTTAGTCGCCATGACCTGATTGGCGTTATTCTGCTGCGCGATATTACAAAGTCGAAGGATTTGACGTGGGAACAGTTCTTTGAGCTGGACATAGTCGCGGTGCAACAGGTGAGTTGCTTTATATATAGTTATAAAGGATAATATTTATAATCAATATCATTATATAGATGTTTAACAAAGGTATTGAGTATTTTAGAGCAATGATTATAATGAAAATCAACATACTTTCACGAATTTCGGGATGTTGTGATAATGACCTGACCATACTGGAGGATATGTCTTCAGACTAGGTTTTATTTGCCTTTACGTTTTAACCTTTTTTAGAGGTTATGGGTGGTAGACGCAGTCAGATATAATACAAATTCGGGTAATAAGTAACTCGAATAAGAAGGAATCTCCCTGTATTTCATAATCCATTCGAAATAACAGTACGGATAGCTGATTCATTGACAAACTTTTCGCGAAATGCTATTCTGATGAAATTATCGATTAATTGAACTTATTCTTCGCAACCAGATTATTAGTTAATTAACTGTCTGGCGTATATTTTATTCATGTATGTAATTGGAACGTTATCGTTTGTGCTTCTAAAAAGACCAGGTTGTCAGGCTCGGTAGACTCGGTATGCTCGGTAAGTAATATAACCTGATTTCGATAACACCGTTTCGTTTCAAGTTTATAACGGTCACGGCAAACGTTGAGTTGTGATTAACAACTGGTTGTTAATTATTTTATCCCAATAAATTGACCCACCAGTTTCGTCTTCACTTGGTCACCTTGTTCATTTGTTTTAACTAATGTCCCACCCACATACTAATACATTGTTTTTCAGTTGCGTTTTGCTTCACAAATTCATTTGAAAACTGCATATAGACTAACGTTCTATTCCCGATATCATTATAATTATATGACTCATCCGGCGTCTTTTATAATAACTATACGGCGTGTTAATGGGTTTAAACTGAATAGCATTGAATATTTATTTACTCTCATACAAACGAAAAAGGGAATGAGATATGTTAAAAAATTATTCTGTTATCTATCAAGGCCATATTGCATAAAATATGTTGAACGTAAAAACGTAACACTATACATGTTCCTATATGAAAAAAAAGAGATATATAATTTAAAATGAGCCTTTATCGACTACCGAAATACCACAAAATTATATAGCACATATAGAGATTTTCTCTCATATGTCCTCCTCATCAAGGGACGACTTCCCTAGAACAAGAAGACCAAAAAAAAGTGGAATTCGATTTGTTGCGGAGACAAAATCGCACCTGAGACTAGACGGTTGTCGCTAAATGCAAAGTCGGTGGTACTATGTGGCTCTCTCAGGACAATTGTTGCTTAGGTATTGTCATCCTTAATGGAAAGCAGTTTGTGTTTTATATTATGTGGTTGATTTATAATCAACAGACACAACGGTTTATTATGTAATAAGTGATTTTGTGGGAGGAAATGTGTCTATTTTTATATGCAGACTTCGACTGATTTGTTTAATGGGATCCTAAAATGGAATTTATTCAGCAGCATTATCTGTTAATGTCATATAAAGTCAAAGTGCAGGTACGATGTGAGTAACAATATGGCACGGACTAGCACTTGCTCTGAATTCTGAAATCACATCTCGCCCATGCTTAAGGGCGCGGTTACACATAAACCCAATTTCCTTAGCGGTTTCGGCATGACGAAACGCAGTTGCTATTTCATACACGTGAAAACCTGGCTGCGCCTAGATAAGTTTCGAAAATTTTGATTTATCATTAAATAAAAACAACGGTATGAATTGATCAATAGATAAAGCCATGTTGTATTTTAATCACGGTGTCAGAATTACTCACTGCACGCAGTTGAATCACACATCCGGTATTGAAGGTATTGAACCATACAATGCATCCATTTGAATGTTGAGCTATTTTGCAGGGCTACATATTCATGCCTGACCAAATTGACCGGTTGCATTTAGGATCACAGGGATGCCCAAATCAAATCAGGAACTCATCACCCCTGTCCCTTGATGTCGTTTAACCATTTGGAAATGGACCGGAAGACTTGGTACCGATATCATAATATTAAATTGGTCCTATTCGTATCATTGAAAATCACCTACCATAACACATTCATGAGTTTATTATATCAATTTTGTTACGTGATATGTCCAAAGTGTCTCTCTGATATGATCTGATCCTGAACTTGATTCAGAAAAAAAACATATGAACCCGGAGAGCCAAATTATAAGTTTAATGCATAAGATTAGAGCGATGAGGGCCCACTGCGTTTTCTCTTAAATAATCTGCGCATGAATTCTTTTTTTTCATTTACAAAATCTGCTATACTTACGGTTTGTTGGCCTGAAAACCTGAAAACATATCGCTGTCAAGACGGTTACTTTTCCTGAGTCAGCTTGTTGAGCCGTCTGTGTCTATAGGACTTCTACTATCAATCAATCCGCTACTCATTCTTGGTAATTACGCTAATGGCCCAGAGACAAATATCAAGTCCTGCTCCATTATTTGTGCAACCCACGTCGTTTGCTTTTTATCATGTGTTCGACCTGGCAGTGTACTCGGCCCCAAGGTGACAGTCCTATATCTACTGAGGTTTAAAATGACAATTGTAGGGCTCGGGTTTCACTACAAAAAAGCTTTGTTGTCGTTGGGAAAGCAGGTTTAGGATTTAGAGTATATATGCCAGCGCTTTGAGATATGCCCTAGCGAAACATAATTAGTTTATACCCTATAAAAAATCTCAAAGTGTGACAGTCTCCTTTCATGTAGGTTTTATTCGTACTTATCCCAATGTGGATTTGTTTACTTACTTTAGGTTGCAAGGATGAAAAATGGGGATGATTAAGCCTGGGTAATTGGCAAACCCCTAGAACAACTTATTTAGCATTTACATCCTATGGATTTTTCTAGGACGAAATATGAGATAAACCTAGGTATTGATTTTTATATAAGTTGCTGTTATTTCAAGATGATGCGTTAAAAGTCCGTAGTTTTGATGCATATATGTATGTGTCGGCCACAGCCAAAAAGCTTATTTAATCAAATATTTATATATGCGCTGTCATTTGAAGTTGCTCCGGGACTAATACCGTAATATTTGTGAGGTCAATCTACTTATTTCGCATTCTATTCTCCATCAAGAAGGCTTTATAGGCTCGCGAGTACCATTCCGGCTTGTTAGGAGCAAAGTGGTCCATTTTCTTTGACATCGTAAAAAAAGACAACTGTGCTTTTCTACTCTTTTCTGGCTTTTAAAAGTGCCATGAATGAGACCAATTTACAGTAGAGACTCTAGGCATTCCAGAGTGGTTCTTGGTCGCAGATACAAACCACCAAGTTTCAACATTTTACATTGTGTGACGGTAACGATGTCAAGTAAAACTCTGGTTGGATGTTTGGTCAGAGGCATAGATGTCATATAATAAAAAGATTGGGTATTTACCCCGGGTTACAAAATCGCTCTACTGCACAAAGAATTCTTGATAACTCTAGGTTCGCTTTGCCATTCCTAAATCATTGGCCCGCAACAGTTATCGGTTGGCACCACACACATTCCATTGATGTTAGTTTCATATTTACATTGCTAGCCGAATCCGTATCCAGGGCTTAACTCATATTTCCATTTCGACGAAGCGGATGTTACACTAAAATATATATGTATATATAAAAGAAAATATAAGTAAAGGTAGTAAAAGGTAGAATAGGGCCTCATTAGTTGTTAAGGTGTTACCCCGAATCCTTATTGTTTGTATTTTATTCTAAGAGCGAATCGTGTAGTTTTTATTTGCTTTTGAAGTGGCATTTTATAAATGCATGAAGTTAATAAAATAGTAAGGATGCTCAATTCGTTGCATACATATGTAGATATCGGAAATGCTTATGAGATATTATTGCAAGTAAATCATTTCGCTGAGCGCATAATGTGGATTTTTGCTTATAAATTTAAACCATTGCATCTTTTGAGAGTCCGAGAAATAGAATGGTCTTCCCTGTGAACGTTGTCTACAAAGTAATGTTTAACTATTCTATGCGTCCTTACAGAGTTTTAACAGAACAAATAGACATAGCTACATGGTTAAAACATAGTTACAAGACGTTTGGTTTGACAATAGATTCACAGGCGCGGATCCAGAAAATATTGAACCTGAGGGCGCAACTGTATAAATTATCAGGCTGAACAGGGGGGCGCAAATTTATTTTTTTTTGTCTTACATATAAGGGCGACCAGGGGGCGTGCGCCGGGTGATTTTTATGGTAAATCCGCGCCTGATTCAGATATAGCCGGAAAAGGCTTGGTGGTCCGTCATTTCTTGCCAGTTAATTAGAATGCTGCATAAAGAAGCAGGGACAAAACAAGCTTATTTAGGTTGGGATTTTGTGTTAAGCCTGTCGCTGCAAGAGATAATTGCTCGATAAAAAGCAAAGACATTTTGGATAATGATTTTCGGACAAGTTAATATGTTTCTTTCTTGCTATCTGGAAAAAAATATGATTTCTGTTTTTCAAAATCCATAGAATGCCCCAAACGATATCTAACTTTGAATCAAGGTTTCGTACAAATTGGCCCCTAACTCTAGACAATACCTGTAGGTTATAATTAATCGAAACGATATTATTCTTTTATTGTATTGATTACTCAATATTTCTCTGGTTTTATAACCTGAGGAGAAACATGATCTGGTTCTGAAATAGGAAGCTACACGCAATGTGGGGATCATCTAGTAACAGATCAAACGACCAAGAGATGGTTTATTGATGTACTCATTTTATATCCTATTATATTGTCAAGTCCTGGTATCACTAAACGCTTCATAAACCGTTGTCATCAGTTCTTAATATATTCTTCACCAGACGTAAACGTTTTAAATGAAGCTCATTGAAGTTTGAAAATGACGGACGTCATGTTAAAGTCATATTAGAAGACACAGCAAAGCTTCCTTTGCGGTCAAATCCTTAATTATAGGTAACCGTCATTCGTTTGAGCGTTTCTTAAATTTTATTCACAGTACACGTAACGCCTGATTAACGTTGGAAAAAATATCTATTAATGTGTAATAAATCATTTGATGCAAATGTGAGGTAAATTGTAATTTAGGTTTATGCTTGAATTGTTCGAATTAATGAATAATTCCTTATTTTCAGTGTATGAAACAATATTCTTTGCCAATTATATTTTTTCTTGGACTGATATTCTCAAACAAATCAATATTTTTTGCAAGCTACATATGAATTATTCATGAATTAAAAAAAGGTATATCCTGTCTCCATGTCATGATGGATTTATTGAGCATCCAACCATTGAATATATTTTTTTCAATAACATAGCAATGCATTTTTCATTGTCTCCGATTTCAAAAAGAATGAAGGGTCGTATGTTACCTGATATTCTCAATAATTCATACAATTCAGGATCATTCGATTGCATAGATATAAACCACTGACACATCCAGTTTCAGACATGGATGCGACATTACCTTCGGAATGGGTCGTCGGCCGTACGGCGCTTTCGGACGTGACGTCAAAAAGCGCTCTCATTTTGGCATATATGATAAATTTCCGCGCATCAGTTTAAGTCCCTTATCAATTAACATTGTTTCGACGTTGCAACGACGTTTTTCTTATGTTCTTTCTCTGACAAACTTTTTTTGCATGAACACCACAAAAATTATATTCATATATTCGTCACGAGTACGGTCACACAGCCACAAGGACCGCATGAAAAAACCGAAATCCAGTCCATTGGGAAATGAAATACTAGACACATGTTTTATTAAACACATGAGAAATGATGAGTTTTGAAACATTTCTTGGAACTAACATATCTTAATTTATTTTAACAAGACATATGTCAGCTCTGAACATTTGCTTCACACTAAGGTTGCCATGGTATTGTCCTGGGAATATGATGAGTCCTTATAAAGCCGCCATTTTTACACTTAAGATAATTTTTTGAATAATTTATTTCGCACCACAAAATGCATTTTTGATGCCAATATTGTCGCGAGCGAACGCGGAGACCTTTCCCTCTGGCATTTATGCGGAGCATGTAATAACAAGCCTTGTTTGTCTTTCGTTCCTAATGACATGCGCAATTTACGCCCAATATCAGCTTATGTATCTCTTTTATTAACATCCCCAATGTCGCCTCACCAAATAAAGAGATATATTTTTTGTTCTTTCGCTCAATTTTGTTGTAGAAATAAATGGGTTTTACAAATTCATTTTGCAGGAGCAGGGACGGTAATTGCGTTTGTGTGTTTTATTGGCTTAGTGAAGGAAGCAATTCCTGTTGGACATTTCAATCTTATGGGAAAATGAATCTGGTCGTATTTTGAAAATTTGTTTTAAGAAATGCGATGACATCTTAAGCGGTTCGTAAGAAAATAGATTGGTATGACAGATGCAATAATGCAGTAGTCTAGTTTGCATTCGGATTTAGGATCTGGCAACACCGGGCGGGACGAGGAGCGACATCGATCCGTGGCTCATATTTTGAGTCAAAATAAAGAAGTGTCCTTTAAAGAACTAACGAGGACAAGAATCAAAGTCGATACTCGTCGCGCACTGTATTCTAGTTGCATGAAAAGGAAAAATCATCAGAAAAACACAGATTTTGTTTTTATCCCACCTTGTATTTGATGGTTATTGAACAAGTCGCTCTAAAAGCTTTTTTTTCACATTTTACATAGTCTATGTCTTCAAACTATTTAATCTGAATCAGGATATACAGTATTTATATGCTATATAGAATTCTATGACTTAAAGATAGATCTGATTACCACACGTATATGGACGTCTACACTATACGTTATTTCCAATTCTCACTGAAATAGACCCCAGTCATAATACCCCATAATAATGTTACAGTCGTAAATCATGGTTAATAATTAATGGTAATTCGGCGAGTTCTGGTTTCGGGCCCCAAGGCATCCTCTGACCAGGTCACGTAGCTATGGTCGCTATATGAGCTGAGTATCTGATGTCATTTTGCTTTAGTAGTCTATTTCTGCAACCATTTAATGTCTATAACAATATGTTGCGATAGTCAATGCCCCCCCCCCCCCAAAAAAAAAAAAAAA
>LQRL01141378.1:25349-44309 GCA_001703475.1 Hydroides elegans
ACTGTCTTAGCTGGGACAAATCTTTGTATATTTTGGATACGAATTAACCAAATGGGATATTGTCTATTACTTCTCCCATATTCAAAAGCACAATGTCATCACTTCTAGAATTTCAATATCCTACTGTCTGGAGGTGATATCTAATTAATATAAAGTGTTGCTTGATTTCAGAACCAGCTTCCATCTCCCGGCCAGACGCCGTTAATGGCATCACCCTTATGGACCACAACGAGCCTTGTTTGCCAAAATGTTGTCCTCAGCTTTAATAGTCTGACCGTTGATCAAATTTGTCGCTATATCCCCCGTGATATCTCTTGATCCATTACCATAATGAAATGAGAACAGTATCATAAGTAAACAAGCCATACCCCGTATGTCAAGCTGGTCGTCCCCTGTTTATGTCCTTGGCTTGGCATTGTTTATCAGTGCCTTAATTAGTGTGGCCCTTGGTTACACCGATGGCTTTATCGTCTTGGTGACAGTTACCAAGTGATGTATTGCTAATGCTTTCGTCTACTCAAAGAAAGACGCTCATACGTCTCGAAAGGGCACATCACAAGCTGCTATTCAAAAACTAAGATTTTGCTTTTCTGCTCCAACTGCCAAGCTTGCTAGGCAGGGCTGGGATCCTTATGCGCCAATCTTGCTCGCAAAGGGCGGACACCTTTTTGTGATATATAAATGAAAAAAGTATAGGATTTTTAGGTTTTTCAACAGGTTATTTTCGGTTTAAGAGTGTGTTATAGGGTGCCCTTCGCCTAACCTATTCTCCAGGGTTCTTGTGAACGTTTGTAAGAAAAAATATCTTAGCAGAGGTCTCTCATTTACACGATTAGGGTAAGAAACACGTATATATGGCCTATTGTTGACGCACTTACAGCTATATTTGGTATTACAATTACCATCTTTCAACTGCGCAGGCTATTTAAAGCATGTACATGGTCCAGACATCAAAGTGAACAAATAATAATATATAACACGATATATACGAGCTATCAAGGTAGTATTATTTTCCTGAGGACTAAATTTGAGTCCCTGAGTAGCTTTAAAGCGCACTTCCAAACCAATTACTATCATAGAATATTATTGACCCTCACCGCGATACGTGATAAAATAAAGCAACAGTTCCTTTGGTCGTAGACCAAGGACAGTGGCATGGCTTTCCCATTATATGAAAAACAAGCATGTGTAATTATATTGATATTAATCTGCAATGTATGTTATCCTGGGTCGTATATCTCGATTATACCACTAGAGCACGTTCCCTAGGCGGATCCTGTCTCATTCATTAATTAACAGTGACCTTGTAAAGCCTTACAGATTCATCAACACCAAGCTTTAAAAACAAGTTGCTACAGTCAAAACCTGGATAATATTTTGTAACATCCAAAACTGCATCAAATCTCTTGCAGAAAAAAAAGTGTACCTAGGTGTTTTCATATGATTCTGCCACCAAACCTGGAGGAAGCCCATAAAATCATCTAATCAAACTGTATTTTATGGTTTCAACACAAACATGCAAAAAGGAAAATTAGGTGATCATTCATTTCGATGAACATTAAATTAATTAATAAAACTATTTCTTGGAGTTAACAAGCATGGGCAACATCTCAGAGATTGGTAACCGGCTTGCAATGTCACAACAACTCTTTAAATCCATGTTAAAACCTTCTTAGAAGATATTTGCAGGAGCAAGTAGGCTTCGACAATTTCATGTTGAACGCCGCCACTAGTGAGCACCTTTCTTCAATATAAAAGAGAGTTTTAGTTCTTTAAAGAATTGAAATCAAACTACTGGTTTTCCCTGATTTACAGGAGCAAGTTGACCTTGGCGACCTCCTGCTTTCGCTGTGCTACCTGCCGACGGCCGGACGCCTCACCGTCACCGTCATCAAGGCCCGCAATCTGAAGGCTATGGATATTACCGGTCAATCTGGTGAGTAGGCTTTGAGATAAAACGTGCGAATGGTGGTTGCCTAGGGTATGGTTTTCCGAGCGGTCGAAATGAACAATCCTATTGGCGTCCGTAAAAAAATAGATGTTTGGACAAATTCCAGGTACAAAAAAATGACCATGTCTTTATGAAGGTGCTTGTCAAATGTGTTGTATAAAGGGTATCTTTGGCTTTACTTAAAATATGCTGCATCCAGGACAACTGAATTTTGCTTTCTAATTAGGAGGTTGTATTAGACAACGTACTTCGATAATGTAAATGGTATTAACAATGTTTACTTCTCGGGAATATAAATGATTTGCGCCCCCTTTATAATGTTTTGTCACTGCTTCAACGATAAAGACACAAAATGTTCAATTTTTTGAATGACTGCTTTCATCGTTTTCTGACAAAAAAAATATATGCTTATTAGCAAGAAGGGCATTGTTCCGCTGGATACAATAAAATGTGTACTACAATTGGCGCGAAGAAAACAGTTTTCTAGAGTTGCTCGAAGTTATGTGTGATAATTAGTAAGATAATGAGTTATAGCCGTTCTCAAGAGAAATATTACAAGCGCAAGAAGTAATTTATCATGATAACTAGTTCTACTCTTAAGACAAAGAGGTGACAGTAAACCCTGGTTAACAGATGCAGAAAATAATAGTTGTTCGTTCAGTAACAAGGACTTTCAGCGTTAACTTTTTGCTGCTTCTGATTAAGTCAATTTTGCAATAAACAATATTCATTGAAAGCTGTGTACGAATTAAATTTCTTCCCGTTTGACTTATTTCATAACTATAAGTTTTTTTCGCTTTAATAATTTCATCGTCTATGAAACAGACCCATGCACACAAATAATAAGTGCTTAATCAAACCTCTTTTGTCCCCTCCCTGATAGACCCGTACGTCAAAGTGTCCCTGGTGTGCTCCGGTCGACGCGTCAAAAAAAAGAAGACGTCAGTGAAGAAGAACGAGAAGAACCCGGTCTATAACGAGGCCATTGTGTTCGACGTACAAAGATAATAAACTCTAATTCCAAATCAAACCTTTTTCCCATTTACTAACAGACCCCTACGTCAAGGTGTCCCTTATGTGCTCCGGTCGACGCGTCAAAAAGAAGAAGACGTCAGTAAAAAAGAACGAGCTGAACCCGGTCTACAACGAGGCTATTGTGTTCGACGTGCCGCAAGAGAACATCGAAGACGTCTCGCTTATTGTCAAGGTTGTGGACTATGACAGGTACATTACTTGGGCGGTCGCCATTTTTAAATTTGGATCTTGGGGATGAAATTATGTTCAATTACATGTACTTTGTGGTCTTTCAAGTATATGGCGTTAGGGAGGGAGGAGGTAGTAGGCCTATATTCGGGCAACTCTATACTATCATTTTTTTTGTATGTATTATTGCACAAAGTTTGATCGCTCGGATTCAAAACCCCGATAACTCCCACCTACTATAACGCGTGGGTTAGGGCGTCGGTATGGCAGATGTCGCTCTGAACGGGTTTCTACTGCATTCGAGGGTTTACAATCGCTGTGTTATATGATACGCATACCATGTGCCATATAGCTAATTAGGGATCAATAATTTGTAATCATTCCATATGGAAACTATGGATTTTCCTAGATGCTCAAGGTTAGGGACACTATGAGCGTTGGTCCTCGATCTCGATCCCAACGACTACACCTGACATTATTTCACAAACAATGGCATCAAAACGTTTAATGTGTCCTCAAACAAACCTTTTTGGTTTTATTTTGTCATTTTTCATTTCCAGGGTGGGAAGCAACGAGCTGATGGGGTGCTGTGCAGTGGGCCTATCGCATCTAGGCACTGGCCGCGAACACTGGTTAGAGATGCTCGAGAACTCACGCAAACCCGTTGCGCAGTGGTATACGCTTCAAGAACACATTCCGTGTGCCGCCGTCAATGTAAACGGGTCGGTGAAGAAGAAAAATGGGGGCCGACAACGGAAAAAGGGAAAATGAGATTAAGATGTGTTCCTTATGAGTTTGTTTAGGGTTTATAAAAATTGGTTGTATTTGCCTGAATGGGCTGAGGATGCAGTCATGCAGGATTGGTTAAGTTGGAATTGCGACGCCAGACAAATGTATGAGCGCACCGTGAATGGACGTTGGATGTCCTCATGAAAGACATACTGTATGTAAGCTAAATCTGGCATGAACGTTGCATCCTTTGACACTGCATATTTGTTACCGAATATACTAAAACGCCTGTATTTATTTGATTTTATACTCATTTAATATTTAATCTATATGTTATGTTTATTGACTTTTGACGGATGCCATACAATGATTAGGAAGATAATTCGTGAATCCTGCAACAATGATTTTCTGTCGTTTTGTGATGTTTGTTTATTAGCTTTGACATATGTTAATTGTTTTCTAATAAAAAATATTAACATTTATTTTTTTTATCCATTCCATTATGCTTAACCACAATTTGGTCTGGCTTTTAACACAGTTGGTAATGTATTTCGACCGCACTATTATGTAATCATGTACTCTCTCAAAATCCGCTTATCTTAATTTTGATATGAAGGATATTTTGATGAAACCTTAAAAGAGTGCATTGAAATTTGATAAATCACAATATTTCATGGCTTCTAAAACATTTTAAAAAGAAACGATGTCACTGTGGCTACTCACTTTCATTTAAACATCGTTAATTCGAAAATGACCAGGAAACGTATACCTACAGCGTCATATTATAACGTTATTGTTGCCTCACATTATATTATATTATCAACGACAGACACTGTACGTCGAGAATTGTGATTCGTTCTTACAAGATATCTTGATGAGGCGTCCCGAAAATATGAGCCATGTCATCAAATAAGTACATTGTACGGTTTACATGATAGTCCACGTTACATTTGCGTCACCAACATTGGGGGTGTCTCACTCTGCGATCAAAGCGTTTTAGCAACCTTTCCGGTCGCTCAGGATAATGAACATTATTCATATGAGAATAATTTATTCGATACTTTGATGAATTGTTATTTCATCCGTTTAGATTACCTGCCCGAATTTTCATGGAAGAAACCATTTCAAGCATCAAAACAGGATACAAAATATGTTCATATCCTTACCTTCCCGATAGCATATAGCTGGCAGCGCGATTTTTTCTCGCCCCCATAAGCACTCCCTAAAGATGTGTCCTTTCGCCGATAATAACAAATAGTAATTATAATGTCCCTTTTAGGAAGCAGGAGCCAAAGTGCTCGGATAATGTAATTGCTCATCAATAACATGGCGATTCGAGCTAATAACACTCCAAATTTTGAACGGGAACAATAAATCGTAAATATGAATAAGTCGTAAAAAAATGATATTTAATTCAATGTCAAAAAAAGGCACCGTGTAATATTTTCTTGCGTTTTACCACACGTGGTGGAAATGGACTTACGCTCCAAGGTGCGTTCTTACTACATCGCAAACAATGCAATGGTGAAAGGACGCGGTAATTAAGCCCAATAACCAAATGATGCTTTTTAGATGCTATTTTACGTCGCGTTGTTGGATAAACGTCGTTCTTACGTCCGAAGTTTGTACAACGTTGCTTTAACGTCATTTGCGCCAATGCGGTAGTTTAATCGTAATTTGAATACGCCATACGTATATGTGAATTTAGAAAATACGGTTGCCATTTTCAGGTTATAACTATTTGCTGCATACATGAAAGATACGCGTGTAATAATACATTTCTTTAATATCATCTTATCTTCTTTCAGAAAAATCAAAACAATAATTAATCTTGAGCAGCTTCATTAATGCAAATTCATTCCATGCAAAAAATATATAATAATAATTCGATAAATAAATAAAGTTTCATATAATCGTTGTATTTTATTTTATCATATATTCGCTATGTGGATATATACACATATATAGCATCAAATCAACTGTTAGATATAGCTGAAATACAAGAAAATATTTTTTAAAGATATATATCTCAAGACAATCATGATATCTCTGAAATATTCTATAAAACGAACTTGAGTATCGTGTGGTGCTATGTCACATCGCAATATCAAACCAATAAATTAATCAAACCACTATACATATGTATAAACAAAACGCAACATATATAGTATGCTATACAAATGTGCTGTTTTTAACTTCTGGTATATCCTTAATATACTTGATACTACCATTCGAAGTACTTAGCTCCACTTTCGAACCAGGCGAGCTACTTTGGTTTAGAGAATGTTTCGAATGCGGACTACCCTCAGTCCGACTTCTCGAGTAAAGTGGCGAGTCTTTATAATACGCTCGCGCCCTTTTCGGGTCACTATTTTGAAAATCATCAATCCTTACCACCGCTCCCTTTCGCGGTGAGGATGGCCTACTAGACGTCCGTGTTGGCGTAGTAACGACATTCACCGGTCGCGCATGCACTATTTTAAACTGCGTATCAGTCCGCGGTTCGCCACCACTTCCGGAAGTCAATTCCAGCGTCGGTGACGGCGTAAAGGTGCGCAAAGCGGGAGATACTGAACGTTGCGTAGAGATTTGATTTGATGGGTTTTGATTTAACGGGTTTGATTTAGGCGTTGCATTATTGCGCTGCGGTGTTGTTTTATGACTAGACTCGCCGATGTCGCTCGGTCCTCGGCCGCTGTCGTTCGTGTGTTGTGAGCCGTCGGCTGATGCGTCCGTTTCATGACCTTCGGTTTCGGCTGCTTGGTAGGTCAGCGCGGAGGCCGGGTAGTGGGTCGGCCAATGGGATAGGGCACGCTCCTAAAAGAAAAGAGATGAATAATGGTGTGAATAGTCTTTCATATAATGCCATGTTAATGAATTTGAATTGAATTTAGTAACCTATAGATCTAGTGTATTATGGACTAGACAATTTAAGCTATATCTTAATCTACTAATATGGTTTTTAACTATACTACCGTATCCGACACATGCAAAGTTATCTAGATTAAAATATGGACAGGTTTTCAGAGCACCTCACGAGCTGTTCCCCCAAAAAGATGTTCCCCACTAATTTCCAGCTGGCTTGGAGATTTTGAGAAAATTCATTGCAGCTTGGAGATTTTAGCAGTTCGAGAAACATCTTTTTTGATTATTTCGTAATTTTCACATAAAGTAGTGAGAATAATTATTTGAAAAATTATTAACCTTGCTTGCAATTGCCCAATAAACTGCAATTTGCAAAATATGATACGTAATTTGGTTATATTCAACATTTCAATTTTCGCAAAAGGTATTCCTTTTCTGTTCCATGCTAGCTAGAAAGGGAGTATCAGCCAAGCTGGCTTGGAAAAAAGGAACACCTTTTCGCAAAATTTAAATGTTCAAAAACCATTATTGTATTGTTCTTTGTAATTGTTATGTTGTTTTAAGTTGATTTTACAACTTTTTGAAAAATATGTCGTGGGGTGCCCTTCAGGTTTGCGAAACTCTTTAAATAAGTCATCGAATGGTACATGTACTTACAAATAGTATAGAAAAAGAAGAAGAGAAACATTTGATTTTAAACAGTCGAAACAAAATATGATAATTCAAGAACCCTGCATGCTCAGAATATTGATAAA
Source organism: Hydroides elegans (assembly GCA_001703475.1). NCBI lineage: Eukaryota > Metazoa > Annelida > Polychaeta > Sabellida > Serpulidae > Hydroides > Hydroides elegans. The sequence continues at coordinate 32,853 of LQRL01141378.1, forward strand.
GTAACAGGTGGGATAGAAATATGTACCAGTATTATTGTAAGACTTAACACACATGCATGAATTAACAAGCATTGCAAAAAACGCGGCATTTAGGCAAACAAGCACATATTATAGTAAAAGTATAAATATTATGACAACGCGTAACCACTTAAACGGTAATTACGCGCCCTTGAATATCAAAGTTTTGATAATTTGTCTAGAATAACGGTAATTGCGCTCTCTATGTCGCTTATTGTAAGAATTTCGTCATTCCAAACATTTGATCGTTACTGTTTCTAAGAGTTTTTTTCCCCTTTAGCATGTGTCAAAAAGCGGCAAACCAAAATTACAATCAGTAAAATCTCTTTAATATGGTATGCATATGAGTTCAGCTTAAGTTAAAGTCCATTTCATTCTATATACATTTAAATTGGAATTCCTGCATTTAAATCATCGACAGACGTACTACTTTGTTGTGACATGTGTGTCAGTTCCAAGAGCCTCGTTGTCGATGACAAATGTGCGACGCCATCGGGATAGGCGCGGGAAATATATATTGAAAGTGACTCCGGTTGTCCTTGACAAATAATGTGGTTTCTGGGGATAGTCTTCAGAGTATGAGGAGTAGAAATGTACAAAGCTTTTATTTCAGAAGGCTTATCTTTGCTACGACAAGATTTTTCCATTTCACAATCGATGTTGAATTAATTTTGCGCTAATGCAGAGGTGAATAATGAACGTTAGCCGACATTTTAAGGCAAAAATAGATAGATAGTTAGATAAAAGTAGGAAAAAATGGTTTTAAAAAGCAAGGTGAAAAGGTTAAAATGCACAATAAGATTACAAATTGGTATTTTCTAGCATTTTATAAGTTGATTAATACACATCTAATTCGATGCATAAGTTATTTTGGTTAACAAATATAACAATGTAATACATGTGAAAGAACATAACATTTAGCACATCGGTTAATATGCAATAAAAATATTAAAACGTAGTGACGCATCGACTCTGTGTCATTCACGCAACTATACAAAAAGCGCTAACAAAAAAATAAGAACATCGTGTTAGTAACAAGCAAATTCTAATGTGGAGAATTTTAAACCTTGGATTCTGCCTTGAACGAATTGGTTCCGTATCCGAGTTCCGCTTGCCAACCGTCCCCGAACAGAAGCGGTATATCAGTGTGGTCCTGTGCACAAAAACAACATCCAAACTACGCTAACTTAGTAGTGGTTTAATACAATAATCATTACAACAAATATGGTATACAATAGCTCTGCAAATTAAAATCAATTACCTAAATAATGTGCATGAGATTACAATGCTTGTAGTTATCTACTGACACTTAAAAAGATATACATCTATAAACAAAAATACATTAATAACATTTCAATGATTGGTCAGGGGTCGCCCATTTATATATTAGACAAAATCGTGATTACCAACCAGGAACCCCGGTAACCTTTCTATGGTTCAACTCTATATATCGTTCGAAAATTAGGCTATATTAGTAAATAATTATTTACAACATTATTAATCTACCATTTGTATTTACTAATATAAACGTCAAACTAATGCATCCTAAAAGTTATATAAAATCATTAAAAATGCCTTTAGTTTACATCATCTCAAAATGTGCGGTGATGTGATCACCTAATAACTGTAGTTGCAATGTTATGTGCTCTGTCCCTCATATGCACAGTTAAAATATGCAAGTTAAAAGATTGCGAACTCGCTTTACATCCAGTCACATAATCTCTTTGTGTTGTAATTCATTGCAGCATTCGGGAATAAATTTACATAAAAGTCAATTAAAAGCAAACACTAAAGGCGCAACTATACATCATGCGATTTTAATGCGCTAGCAGTCTACAATAGTTGCGAGCTAATGAATTCCGCTGACCACCCATGCAAATTCCCAAACCAACTAAGGTGCACATTTTCACATCAAGCCCACAAAGCAGCAAACGGTCAAAGCGTGCCTAGGGATACAGCCAACATAAAGACTCAATTTCGAAACACACGACCCGTGTGAAAAGGGTCGAATGAAAACGCATTATGTGGACAAAATGAGAAAACTGATACGCGTAGAAGTCTATAGACCCTATAGCCTTTATATGCCCGCACATGATCGTGAATAACTTATTGCAGTCGGAATGCTGTTTTGTCAACAGTTTTGTAGTCCTAAATGTGTTTCTGATTATCACAATGACTCAATCACTGTTCCGTTAATGCAATAACTTGTTTGGCCAAAATGTCAATCACATTTGCGTTTTGGATTTTAGTACAAAAAAAGGTTAAGGATCAGAGCAATGATTAAGCATTAGCCGAACCTTATTGCAGATACCGGTATCGCCCTTCCCGTATTTAAATATTTCATACTAAATTTGCAATATATATCTCCATTAAAACCTACATTTAAAAACATCCATAGTGCAATCACTGCAAACATATAACAATGGTGATGTGCAAATGTGATGTGCGAATATACATGTACATATGGACTCCATTAATTAAACAATCTAGTGCATGCATTTCAATACAAATTGAATAATTACTCACCCCTTCTAACTGGTTCTCAGTCGACATCTTCCACAGCTCAGGAACCGAATCCGTCCCTCCATTACTTTTCGGTGGGGCTCCAGCTATCCGCCCATTTAAGGTCGACTGGGGCGTCTGGTTATTGTTCATAGTCAATTTATTCAGACGCTCCATTCGCGCTTGCGTTTTATGATGCGATTTACGGCGTATCTCGAGACGCCGAAGAAAGAAGATGGCGAATAACAGAATAACAATGAGAATAGCGGATGCGATGGATAAAGCAATGATGATGATGACTTTGGTGCGTGGTAGCATGTTAGAGTCTTTGCTGCGAGATGAGTATGAAATAGCACTATCGACGACTACGGTTAAACTACTAATACTGGATAATTTTTCATCGCCTCCATCCTCTACCTGAAGGTCAAGGCTGAATTCTTTGTAGTCTATATCATCGAGTGATTCAGCCACTGTGAGGTAACCGGACGAGTGATGAAGGTAGAAATGACCTTTATTGTTCCCGCGTATTATGCTGAAGGTCAATCTGGCATTGTGACCTTGGTCAAGGTCAATGGCGAATACTTTGGTCACTAAGTAGTCCACAGGGACTTCAGGGGATACATATACAGTATGGTTGTCATTTGATGGAAACAGAAATATAGGAGTTTCATCATTTGTATCTCCGATGCGTACATCAACATCAAGACAACTAAACAGTTCACTGTTATAAACATCAGTCGCTGCAACTGTGATTAAATAGTTTGTCTTAATCTCTCGATCGAACTCTACTTCTGAATATATACTCCCCGTTAGAGAATCAATAGAAAACATCCAGGAATGGTTACTAGGGAGCAATGAATATTCGATCTGGTTGTATGGATATGCGTCGTCATCCTCAGCCTGTATAGTCCCGATTAATTGACCAGCTTCATTGTTCTCTACGATCGTCAAAGTGGTAATTGATTGAGTGAACAAAGGCCGTTCATCGTTCTCATCCTTGATGTTGATAATGACAGTGGATGAGCTGCTTTTCACTAAATCCCCGTTGTCCCTAGCGACCACAGTGAATACAATGCGCGACTCGTACTCGCGATCAAAGGAGCGAAGTGCCACGATCAATCCCGTGGATGCGTTAATGCTTACACGGTCAGATACGCTTGAGGGAATCGAGTATTCAATGGCTCCGTTTAAACCAAAGTCGGGGTCCTCTGCTATGACCTGCAGGAGGGTAACACCAATGTCGTTGTTTTCGTATAAACTGATGTTGTATATGTTGCGTGTAAAGAGCGGACTGTTATCGTTCTCATCAATGATCCCGACTTCGAAATGCTTCACCGATCGTAAAGGCGGTGTACCGTCGTCTTCGCATATTATGAGCACATCATGTAAGGACTTGTTTTCACGATCCAGGATTACTTTGGTAACCACTTTGTACTCTTTATCATAGATCTTAACCAGATCAAAACTGGGATCACTTAATCCACAATATACTTCCCCTGTACCACCTTTATCATTATCCACCACTGACACATGTGCGACAAACGTATTCGCATCCAGATTTTCAACAATTTCCGCCCGATCCGTATCACTTTGTTCGAGCGTATTCACCGTTATATGCGGCTCGAAATCATTTATATCCAACACATTAATAACCACAGTGGCTTCCGTTTCTATGGGATCCGGCCCCTTGTCGGTTGCTATGACGGAGAGTGTATAACGCGGTGTATCTTCGTAGTCAAGGGCTGTTTCCAAGCGGAGTTCGCCGGTGCGCTGGTCCATGCTGAACAGGTGCCCGTACATCTCGCGAGAGTAGTACGAGAGGTCATAGGTCAGGGCGCCGTTGAGGCCGATGTCGGGGTCATGGGCGCGGACCTGAAAAATAGTGAAACCTTATGAGTATTGAATTATTCATAGATATACAGGTATATTAAACATGTATATTCAAAGATAAATATGTAACTGAAAGCTATAAAAATGACATAAACATGAAGGATTCCTAGCTTGCTTAAAGGTACTAATCTAATAAAGGACATTTTTCACTAAAATTTAGAACTGGTCACGTAGATCCGGATCCATTCTAAATTACCAAACCGTAAGTTTATATGATTCGCAACGTTTCTATAAAAAAAAATAAAATGATGATCCATTTTTCATATTAAGAGGGGATTTACTCAAAATACCAAACATGGAAATGAAACCCTTCACATTTAACTATGATACTTAATCTGAAATGTAACGAATTTGATGGTAACTGTAACTGTTAAGCTATTTTCACAAGATCATGGGCCGAAAGTTCCCTCGCTGGAATCACCTCTGATCCCTTAAGTGAATATACTCGGATTATGGCTTTATTTCACTTTTTTCGTTATCAAATATTGACTTTGATAAAAAGTTGATTCAATCGAATTAACAAAAAGTACATGTAAAGACTTATACTCATAATCATTCCGCATCATTGCTCAAACCACTTTTGACATAAACTTCCTCGAACTATATGTATTTTACGATAAGCATATCTAGATTTATTGGAATAAGCAAAATTTGATCGATTCAACATTTTGAGCTATTTAAAGGGCAACAGTGTTCATTTTACTATTTTCGTTTTCGTTTATCACTGTGACTGGACAGTTCTGGAAACTCTGCCTCTCAAATAATATACTGTAGGTACCGAAGTGTCCAGTAATCGTGTTTCGCAAAACTTAAACATTCCGGATTTACAATTCAAGAAATAAGTTTATATTCTTTATAACGATATTCTCATCTGTCATCCAAACTTACCCTCAAGAACGTTTCGCCCACTTCGAAATCCTCAGCCAGACTGACGTAATAGGTCGAGTTTTCGAAAACGGGTGGGTTGTCATTGGAATCGAGTACTTCTACTGTGACGTCAATGTAGCCCGACCGCTCTGGTTCGCCGCCGTCGAAAGCCCAGACCTTTTGGTAGGATCGAATATCGTTATTGAATCATTGCGCTAAAGTTAGTATATTTAATTTCTTTCTTTAAAACGTTGCAAAGACGTTTCTAAGGTTAATGCGCGAGAGAGTCAGTAAGTATGTTTAGTTCATAAGCGACAAGACGCTGACAAAAACGGTGTTTATTTGTGTTGCATAATTTGTTTACTTCTGACCGTGGACGTAAAAAAAATGTACGACCGATGATATTTGAATGTGGATATATGACGTTTTATTCCACTACCGCTAGCTTAATCAATAATTATTGTTTAACCTAATCAAAAACAAAATTGATTTTAACAACGCAATCTACTGCTAAAAGTAGGTGCATATAGAATTCATGTTACCAATATCTTAGCTGTTTGAATGAATTTTATAACATGCGGCTTGCTTGATGTGACACTTCAATATGTAGTTTTTTTTTAACATTTAGTATCATTTTATAAAGACGTCGCATTGCGATTTTGATAGGAGGGTATATCAGTGGTTCATAATATTTTCTATCGATTAGCATCATTAAACGGTCTTTTTGGAGTTTCTTATTTTTAACGATTTTACTGGTATTCATTAAAATTATAGTTAAAGGCCCGTATGCAGACCCTCACAGCGGGTCATCAAATCTTTTGTTTTTAGACAAAACATGAAAGAGGCGACCGTTCGGTTTTCGAGCCACTTTTATACGGGGCTTTAAATAATATTAATTACCTTTAAGTTATATCGGTCCTTCCCCTCCCTGTCCAACGCCACCTGCAGCAGCAGTTTGACCTCATTGACCCCATCCAGTCGCTGCACACTATCAAGGTCAAACGCCCATGCATCCTGACCTTGAAGCTCATATCGCGTCACTCCGTTCGTCGGACTGTCCTCATCCGCCGCGGACGGAAGTACAATTGTATCACCAATATCCGCTGATTCCGCGATGGTTTTAACAATAGACGGTTGCGGAAACGTAGGTGTATTATCGTTCATATCCAAAATGGTCACAACGGCTTTGATGATTTGGAAATATTGAACGGGCTGCACGGCGATTTCCAAGGTGACATTGCAGGTTGCGAGTCCCGGACACGTGGTGTCGCGATCGATTCGGGCGTTCGTGGATAGGACGCCGGATACAGAGTCCAAACCGACGCTGATGGACGGTTGGATAAGGAATTGGAACCGTAACGAGGCAAGGGTATCCGCGTCATAGATATCCGCTAGTTCTGCGTCTTGTTTGATATTTGATATGTAATATCCAGAGCTTTGTTCTTCGAGTAGCTGATAATACAACGGTGTCGGCGTGTTTGTATTTTGAGCGAAGGTCCTTGCAATTAGCAGACATAATCCGAAACACAGGAGCAACCACCATGTTGGTTTACCCATCATCGCGACCAGTCATACTGTAGTTAACACTCAATGTGATGGCATTGGGGCCCTGAGTACAATAGCTTTATGATGTGAAGCTACCTGGAAGAGCAACCCGACACCCGAAACATACACCACTCACGTTCCGCTAATCCGCTACAATTAAATCCGAAATCCGTTGTTTCTCTTGTATTGCCAACCTCTCTGCTTTCTATCCGTTTGCAATCAGACCATGACTGTAAAGCAGCTTTATGTGATTGCCTTTTAAGAGCAACACTGGCACATAGCTGCGTTTGCTAACTTAGCTGCCTTATCTCCGTTGTCACGGCTCACTAACTAGCGAAATGAACTATTTTTTTTCCTTTTGGCATTAGTCATGTAGTTGCATAAAAATGAAACAAACCCAGATTTTGGAGTTGATTCCTCCCCCGATTTTCGCCTCTCGCGCCCACGGGCCTTTTTGAGTCAACGCGCGCACATAAGCGTGACACTGGAACGTTGTTCCTGTCCGATCTAATTTCGATTTCGCTTATCTGCTAATCTAATCCCACATGGCAGTGTTCTATCGCACAAATCTTCACACTTTGTTGGATTTACGCCTTGAGAATTCCTGTACCAACAAATAACAGTCCCCCTTTGAGTATTCACCAGTGTGTGTTCTGATTTTGTTCTGATTTGTACACTAATTAACGAGCCTTTTGATTAACGAATATTGTCCGTTTGTTAAGAGCTTATCGTAAGAAGATATCCCTGCATTCCATGTCACTTGAGAAGATCGCCACGAAACGAAATATTTCTGCGCGTTCTATGGCAAAACACCTGTTAGAATATAGAATGAAACACATTTAATATAACGCGTCCCATAAATGTTTAATTTCATTTGATAAAAGCCTTTGATAAATATAGATGAGTTATTATAAACAAAATAGTGTTAGGGGCTGTTTGGGTTTAAACTGCCACAGCGAATAACACACAAGCGACAAATCCACTCATGAATGTGCATTCACAGGCTATTTACTCTGCTTAAAACACCAAACACGCTTTGAAGACTGTTTAAATCTGCATAGTTAATCAAGCGACAATTATTGGCAATGTAAATGTGGATTTACCCTTCACTTGCTTTGTTGTTCATATTTCTACTCAAAATCTTTTGTGATTTTTGTTTCACTTTTTTTTTTCGTCTACCTTATTTGATACATTTACATACATTTAACAGCTGTACATGTTTTTCAAACGGCTCCCATTTCATTTATATTACTGTATGTTATGGATCAATCGAACGAATTAGTATTTATAAATTCAAACTTCGGATCTAATCAGGTGGTAATTAATTCCGCTGCATTTGTTATCCAGTTACAGTGTTTTCAGAATCCAATTTATAGAATTTATGACTCAACACATGAAAATCATTCGCCTTCTATATTGGTTTGTCTCTTTTCGATCTCATTTTGACGTAATGATTTTAAATGATATTTCATGGCCATATTTAAAAACTGGTGAAATGCATTGCATTCATTGTCCTGCTTAGAAAACCATTTAACAGCTTATCACAACAGTAATCAAAATAACCCTGGTCCCTCTCGGAGAAATTATTTCTTTTCAATCGGACTTCAATTTCCGCATCAGTAGTGTCAAAGTCTTTCAAAAAAAAATATTACGGTTTTAATCCCTCGACCCATGTCTCTTTTGACAGGTTAATTAAACTGCTATTACCACATTACTTTAGAAAAAAAATCACATTAATTTTAAATACCTTTATTTAAATGCTTTAATCCTTTAAATTGAAATTATCAAATCAATCTTTGATATATCCAAGGCTACGCTGTGTTTTACATCATTGTTGTCATGTAAGTGAATTACATGTATATCTAGAGATATGGCCCATCTCCCTACCCTGTCACAAAAACTTAAATGAGTTACATCACGAAAGACGCCAAAATATGAAGCCATTCACTGTCGATTTTATCAAAGCTTTTATTGACATCAAATTAAATAAACTTATTTCTAATGTAACAAGAAAAGTAATTTCCGTCATGTTCGAAGGCTTTGAATTCGCAAGCAATCATAATAAGAGTTAAAGAATGTTAAGGCATTTGCGTATTCGATCAAAGTTGCGACCCCTTTAGATTCAATACCATAAAAGCGATGTAGACAAAAGCCGCTCAAAGCTACGCGAAAAGCTGCTTTCTTCAATCAGTTTAAAAGGTTCTTGTATATTTTGGGACCTCAAATCCCAAGACTATAAAAATCTCACCATAAAAACTGGCCGAAAGTGCATACAAATATTGAAATTACGCCGTTCGTCTTTTCCGATCGAGGCCAACGTTTGGTGTTAAAGTTATTTTATTTTGAACCAGAAATATAATGCAATACACGTGAACCCATCCCATTATAAAGGTTATCACGTGTTTATTTCGTAAGGGAATAACATTCCAAACAGCTAAAGAGCTTGTGATTAATTGTAAACATGGATTAATCTATTTCGCAAATTTGGTTTTAATAGATTCCTCATCGTGTAAATAATTTATTAATAGAATGCATGTAGAACATCAATGATACCCTATTCATTGGTTCATCCCGGCCAGGTCGAGAGCACAAAATCAAGTAAATTAACCCTTAATAGCAATACCTTATTCATAAGTGTAAGCTGCATTCCACAATGAATGAACAACAAATTAATGCACTCTATTTAACACGCATGCACCTATATAGTCAAATGGATGGTATCTTTCAATACACCTTTTCAATATAACATTTTTAAATAGCTCGCACTGTCCCTCTTGTTAAAAGCAATGCCTCTTGCCTCTTTATGCATCTGCTCATATTTCAATGAACCGAAATCTAATCGGAAATTAATTATTCAAAGCCTAACCAATAGCGGATAGAGGTGTCAAGCTAGTGTCCATAACTTAAAAGGTGACGTACGCTCGTGAGTGTGCGGTTGTAAGCGGATTAGCGCACCCGTGACGCCTTCCTGTTTGTTGCTGAAAATAGACACATTGCTGATGGGTTTAATCCCTTATTGTTGACAACTCTGAATGGATTAAGTAAAATGTGCGCAGTTAACACAACGTCGTATTGATGGGGTTTGGACACTTCGGCCCCTACAACTTTGGCCCCTTATGCCAAAAATAAAAGACTCTTCGGCCCCTAAAAAAAGACACTTCGGCCCATCGACTTCGGCCCCTACAACTTCGGCCCCTACAACTTCGGCCCATCGAAAATTTTAGTTATTTCTCTTTGTTTTAGGTTAAGTGTTTGAATTATTGAAATAAAATTGAAATTAATCCAGGTTCAATTAAGGTCAATAGTCAAAGGTGATGAAACTATGATAAATATGATATTTTTTTCATGCAAGAAAGGGTACCATTATAACGCTAATGCTGTATTTGAAATTGGTATTAGAATAAAATCGTATATCATGTTAAAAATTGAACATAATCAAACTTATTTTATAACTTGCTTGGTAAGCTCAAGCACAATGACAAAAAAAAAACAAGAGTAATCGCTGAGCCGTTTTGAACATTTTATGCCTATTTGTAAGTTGTGAAGTATGTGATTCCAAACGAATAAAGATTAATTATAAAGAATATTCTATATATTATTTAAGCTTTTCCTATTGAAATAAGAGGCCGAAGTTGTAGGGGCCGAAGTTGTAGGGGCCGAAGTGTCTGACTCAAAAAGCACAAATATATATATATTTTTTAAAATGCGGGTTGATCACGTATTTGGATTAACAAAATACATATATATTTGGAATTTGTACAAATAAAACCTCTTAATATTAACGTTTTCACGATTTCAAAAAGGAGCCGAAGTTGTAGGGGCCGAAGTGTCCAAAAGGGGCAGAAGTGTCTTTACCGGAGGGGCCAAAGTGTCCAAAAGGGGCCGAAGTTGTGGGGGCCGAAGTGTCCATAAACCGTATTGATACAACCTCGTTTTGCCATTATTTTTACCGTTATTTATCATTAGCTATGTATTGCATATCTTGAGGTTCAAATTGCAGTAATATACGATATATCTTTGTATATAGGCATATCTGTAAAAAAACAGTCTATGTAACATTTAAATTTTAGATTTTAATAATTTGTTCAGGTTATTCAGGGAAATTGTTGAATTCAAATCAGATGGTCATTGATTGGCTTTGTCTTACAATGAAGTGATCCATTTGATTTATTTCTTGGTTATATATTTGTAATTAAAAAACTAGTTATATTTCAGTTTTTCCTCAAAAGCTAAAGAATTATCAATGGCTCATTAATGCAATTGATGTCCTTATTTTTTGAAAGCTAATTGCAATTATCATTGCATTGTATAGAAACGATGATTATAATAGAACATACGACCTACGATTAGTTCACCAGTCATTGGATTTGCTGATTATAAATCCATGTATTCAAACTAGAATATCTAGAAAAAAAAACTAAAATATCTTATTTACATGTACATACATCATGGCGATATGAAACACAATAAAATAGAATGTCTACGAATTTGAAAATGCGGCATAGGCCTTCTTATACTGCACAGTCATTTCCATCCTACAGTCGCGCGCATTCCTAACCCAACAACTGTAACGATAAACGATAACCGATAACCGCAAAAACGATAACCGATAAACGATAAACGATAAACTTTAAC
>LQRL01141405.1:0-10480 GCA_001703475.1 Hydroides elegans
AGCTCAACTCCTTCATACCAAACTCGCGTGGACAAAGTACCCTATATCAAGCGGGACAGACGGACAGACGGACGGACGGACGGACGGACAGACAGACGGATAACTGATAGTTTTGGTATTTCACTGCATTGTATAGATATTTTATTTCACTGTAAATCTACCTTTTTCAAATCTAAGGGGTGCGGGTTATACACCGGTGCGGGTTATACACCGAATTTAAAAACAAATTCCTCCAATTTTGGAGGGTGCGGGTTATACACCGGTGCGGGTAATACACCGGTAATTACGGTATGCATATTTTGCCTACATAGTTACCTTTAGCTATATCATGTTAAATATTGAACATTAAATTGGATCTTATTCTTTTAGTTATCGATAAAAAAAATAATTACAATAACATATTATACAAATATAGTTAAAGAATAGATTGCAGATAATTGTGCTTTTTAGAAGCACTTCATTCATCTAGTTTCTGTAATGTGTCCATATGGGCCCATATACGTACTATGGTTGTAGGGCAAAAGCCCCGTAGGGCAGAAGCCCCGTAGGGCAGAAGCCCCGCAATTTTTGCAGCTAGGGCGAAAGCCCCGCGATACTTCAACGTACATATTTTCATAATTTATTAAATCATCGATGATATATTTTCATGATAGCAAACCAAAATTATAAGTGGAACTATTCCAGATACAGATACATGATCTCATTTAAGGGCCCTGATATTTAAACGATCGGATTAGCTGAATGCGTGTATGGATTTATAATTTTCGCAATTGAATACGACATTTACTCAATGATTGCAATCAGCGATGCGAATTCAACATTTCTATAGTGCCTTCGTTTAATAATGATCATTATTCAAACCAATAAAGCATAAAATATTGGCGCTAATAGAAATAAAAAATGATTAAATTTATTTTTGAAATCGCGGGGCTTTCGCCCTAGCTGCCAAAATTGCGGGGCTTCTGCCCTACGGGGCTTTTGCCCTACGGGGCTTTTGCCCGCGCACCACGTACTATATATCCAAGAATTTTTATGGTTTTATTGGTCCATTCCTGATCATTCAATAATTTGTTTCTATAGAGCCTCATCAATGTTTGTTCTTAAGCCTGTCAATATAAGTGACAAATCAGATTGAACAAATGGAACTATTTAGAAGTTTAAAAATGTCGCACAACTTTTTCAATGTCGCACAGTTTTCGAAAATGTCGCACAAAAATCATTCGGAATGCGCCCGCTGTCGCACACTCAAGAATTTGTAGATAAATCCCTGAGCTTTCCAATATTATAAAACTGGTTATGAAAATTGATAGCTATATGTAAGAAGGTGCATTTTTGAGTATAAAGTGTTAGTTTTTCAACATGATTTTGTCTATCTTTGTTTTGCCTGACAGAGCGTATATCCTCTGAAGGAACAGCTACAATATTTACAAACAATACAAGTTTTTTTTATACGTATTTATGTTATTATTGAATAGGAATGAAAAACCTCATAGAGCGAAATCTGAAAGGCGGCCAATATGGAGGAACCCGTTAACAAGGGAAACCAAGGGAGGAAAACCTCCGTTGAATAATGAAACAAGGTACATATAATACAATGATTATTCTCAAAGATAGATTGTAATTAACGAAATTTACTTTCGATTTATACGTCACTTATGCAAGTTCTATATTCAGAACTCAGGAATGCAAAAAAGCGCATGCTCATATTTATTGGTGCAATAAAAGAGGATGTCAGTTTATAAGTTTTATATCTTATAAGTCTATGTAAGAGCACTAGACCTATCTCAGGAAAAGAGCTTGGGACATAGAAAGATAAATAGAAAGATAAAGAAAGTTGTCGCATACGATCGTTGTAAAGGTTAAACAAAAATTGCATTTCTTTCAGGTTAACCAGCAAAACGAATTTGGACATGGATCAATTGCCAACCCACGAGGAAGATAGGCCAACATTTGTTGATGATGAAATTTATTATTATGGTGGATCTGAATTTCCAGATTCAATGTATGGAGACATTGGTAGACCAAAACTCGTGCTGTCGAGAAAAGAAAGGGAAGCTAAATTCAAGGCCTCCTCAAGACACAACAACGTAGCTGCAGGTGCAGAAAGTGAAACCAGTCAAACGCCTGATAAAATTCGATCCGAATTAAAACCCTTCAAAGTCGAGAATCTGTCGGTATCGGACTTAGAAACAGCTAATAACCCAAACAACCCACCCATGAAAACAACGGAAACGACTGACTGGCAGAAAAACCAGGACCGGAGAGCAAATATTTACACATCACAAAGTGATGACCTTTCAGGCTTGGGTGATCCTCCATCGAGCTCGCATCCATCCGAGATAGATTAAAAGATTCAAAAGTAACTTAACTTGAACAGGACTCTAAAATCTTTAAATATCATCTTAAATGTTACCGAAGAAAGAATTGACATACTATTGCGTTTTAGTTTTCTATTAAAAAGTTACATGTAAATGATACATAGGCTACGTTTTTTAATATGTTTCTTTGTCTGGCTTTTCTGATTCCCATTAGACAGGGATGTGAATCCAGTTCCTTCTCTCTAGATGAAGCAACTGAATGTTTTTAAAATCTAATTGTATTTACTTTTTTTAAAATAACCGATGAATGTCTAATTGATACAATTTTGTCAAGTTACTTGTTGAATTCATAACTGCTTATTGTTTTTCATTACCACAATGTACCGCATACATAAATGAACAATGTATATCACGCCAATATGTTCGTGTACTAAGTCTTATTAGACCAATAAAAGTACATGTTTGTCTGATGATTGATTAAACAACTTTCAGCTGCATTGCAACCCTCCATCGAACCCCTAATAACCCCGTCTACCCTACCCTCGCATCCAACTCACCAACATCGGCCTTCATGTTAACTCGCTTCCTGTATGACTCCGGGTAAGGCACTTGCATGTCTCGCAGCATCTCGCGGTAACTGGCCATGAAGCGCCGCCTGGTGGCCGAGAGAAGGTACAGCAGGTCGCCGCCCGTGATAACGTTTGAGGAGCCATCTGCTGAGGCTGAACTGCTCTCTGATATGGAATGAGATTAATGTTGTAATGGTTGAGCAAACCACGCTTCACAATCTATGTTCGATGTTTACTTTTACATTAATCAGCTTTTGAACGAAGATTTTTATAAGACCGCATATATAGGTAGTTAAATTCATTATGCACATTAAAATCATTATCAAGCGACCCTTTCTACAGGGCACCCACCAGTCCCAGAATTAAATTGTGTCAAAACTCTACCTTGCCATAGCTGTAGCGTGCGTATCTGCGCCTCTTGAATCTTTGTCTCGAGCTGCAAGAATGTTTCGGCGCGGTAATGCGGCAAAGCCTCCAGGCACTCGGTCAGCGAGGAGGCCAGTTCGGTTGACTCTGCCTCTTCATGTTTATCACAGGTGCGCTGATAAAATTATGACTTTGTGGTATAAGCAATGCTATTTGATAAGCTTGGTATTCGAAGGAGCAATTGCTTAACTTGATTTCGATGCCCATATCGACGTTATCCTGTCCGATTTCTGACTATTCACATGCACAGCAATTAGAGTCACAGATGTCATGTTACAACTGCATCATAAAAATAGTATGTCTACCTCAGTAATAAAACACCTGCAGATGGTCAGTTCAGTCTCAATGAACCGTTGATTTGCCAAACCCAGAGTCCATCTAAGCATTCTTACCTTGGTCTCGAGCTCGGCCATGATGTGAGCCAGACTGTCGTTGAGGTCAGCAGGTGCGCGCATCAAGTGCGCTTTGACCACGTGACTACCATCCTGACCTTGACCTCCACAGAGCAGGAAGTGGTATGAGCCTTTCTTTCCCGCCAATTCCGAGTTTTGAACTGGTTCTTAAAAGAAAAGTATGGCTTCACTAAAATATCTTGACTTATTGTCATACTAGTATTGGTATTCCTTCCGTCAAAATACTGGCTTAAAACATTCCATATCCTCAGACAAATAAAGGGAAATATTATTGATCAGCCAAAATCATACAGAATATCAACATCATGATCCATGATCAAAATACTCCAGATAGCTTGCAAATATTCTGTATTACCAAAATCAACCTTCATTGCCACGGGTAGTGCAACCTATGAAATGAAAGTTATACCCATGATATTGTTGATGTTTTCGAGCAAACTATCAGCCCAGCTGCGCTGTTTGTCCTGACGTTTATGGTTGCGCGCGTCCGTCGAATCTTTCCATGTACTGCCGTGGTACAGGCGAACCAAGTAGCCCAGCTGGAGAGGAAACAGTGCAATATAAAACAAATATTTAATTTTGCATCAAGATAATTGTTGTATAACATGCGAAATTGAGTGACAAAATGTTACTCTTACAATGCAATTAATATAACACAACGCATTAAATCTCGTTTTAATGCTGCTTTGAAATATAGAATAAGACTAATAACTCACCTGTGGGTTCTCCGTTAGCGCGGATAGAAACTTCTTCGATTTATGCTGCTTTGAGCAAGACACATCTCTTTAAGTTGAAGTTAAGGTAACTTGACTGTGCATGGATCTGGCCTACTTATACTTTAAACATGGCATAATGGATATTTACTTTTGATGAAGTTTCATTAAAGAATTATAACGACAGCTTATCTTAATTAAAAATAGCCTACATGTGGTTCATTTTCAGATTGTTTAACATAACTTTATGAAAGAAAAGGGATGTACAAGATTGACATCTATTCTCTATGTGTCCTCTTAAACCAAGGCATATTTGATGTTGGTGTAAGGATACAATGTGTATACGTGGCTCATGATGTAGAAAGCGGGAAGGTCACTTGTACTTATTTTAAACATCAATATTAAGATTGATTTCATAAAACTATATGATAAATATAAATCAAAAAGTACATGATTGACATCCAAATCTCTATGTGCCCCCTAAACCAAGGCATGTCCGATGTCGTTGTAAGGATACAGTGTATATGCGTGGCTCGTGATGTAGAAAGCAGGAAGGTCGCGGATGTTGAGCGAGGTGAGGAAGTGCATACATGTGTCCAGCAATACAGGCTCCTCTTGGTGTTGCTACAGTAAGGCAAAACATTTTATCTTATTTATATGTAAGCCTTAAAATAATGCAGATGCTTTATTTGCATCTAACAGCATCGACTCTTTTTCAGGCGGCTGCAGTCAGGCAAAATAGGGGAGAGCGGGGCACGTTGTGCCATTTTTTGACATTTTCTCCTCATACTCAGACTGTGACTTTAGTTGTCCAGCTTAATTATATTAATAGTATAAGGTAACCTTAACTCTAATATATGTGCCAGAAATAAATGGCATTCCTTTATCAGTGTAACATTAATCACGTCTCAAAAATTTGGAAAAAAATGGCACAACGTACCCCACCCATGGGGCACGTTGTGCCACTAGGTGGGGCACGTTGTGCCATAACATAATAGAGGATGCGCCACTCGATTATTTTTTTTAATTGGCATGAATCATACACGAAAATAATATTTACTGACGTTTTAAATAAAGTGTATACATAAATTCACTTTATTTCAAGTCACCTCAACTCCTTTATAGTCATCAACAAACTCACACACCAAATCTGTGAGCAATTTTAGGAGCTTTTTTAATAATTATGTTTTATGGAAATTCAAATGCTGGATTCCATTCGTACATCAAATGAATTAATTTTAAATTCAATTTTAACAGTATTTTCATTTAAAAATTTTAAAATATTTGAAAATAACTGTGGCACAACGTGCCCCATTCATGAATGGCACATCGTGCCCCGCTGTCACCTTGGGCAACTAATCCGACCGCTCCTCGGGTTGTATAAGAGTAAGGTTAATTAAACTTTGTATGATGGCAAATTAGTCCGACGTGATAGCATTTATCCACCAAAAAGGACGTTCCTAATATTTTCTTGGAAAACAGAAATTATAAAAATCAAAACCCAAAACTTGCTTTTGGTATGCAAAAATTGAAAAATGCATGCTGACAAAATCTTTGGTCCCGATTGGAGCTTATTTTTTATTGAGGATGTACTAAATGAAAATGCCCTTCTATTGATAATAAACACCAAAAACATTCATTAGTGGATTACGAGAGAAGTGGGGTGGCACAACGTGCCCCACGGCACAACGTGCCCCGCTCTCCCCTATATTATAATCAATATTTAGGGTTGATTTAGTTTTTAAGGCATAGATTTTATAATTAGGCAGATGTTTTATTTTACATCAAGTATCATTGGTATTTAGGGACAAGTGTTAATAGATCCTGGTTTCAAATACACTATTTATGTAAGCGATCCTAAAGATACGCCAAGCATCAGGTTATATACTTGGCCTGTAACAATTATAAATCACTTCCTGGTTGCGTAGGTTAATTCAAAGAACATTAAAACGAGGACATAAGAATGCAATAAGGCCGCTTAGAACAGGGAATAATTTAAATTATACCTTTGGTTGTTGACTTGCTTGTGAGAAACTCCATCGGTACTTTGGAAAGGTTGACTTGTATTTTCGAAGAGCAAAGCCTGGAAGCACCACGGGCTGCAGTATCTGTCAATACAAAATTTATCCCGATTGATTCAATCATAACATACATGTACTTCCTCCCATTTTGAACAATTACGCTTGGCAAATAGTTTCCGAAGGCTCAAAAGTGTCTACAGTGTGAGAATGCCAAAGGGGAGCAATGATTAATCTATACGTCTATCATTGAGTTCGATCTCTCCCTTAACTTCAAAAAAATATAATTTTGATTTAAGCTTTAAACGATCAGGTATATGTTTTAACCATGTACGTATATAAGCAACCGAAGCGTTACAACCACCATCAACACTCAATAGCTCCTAGCTCTAACCAAATTTACACACCTCGGCGCCATGGAGTTTGACAGAACCATGCCAAAGCGGTGCCTCTCCACTTTCATTCATCTCCGTCACCGTGGCAACGCTCGCTGACAACACGCTCGACCAGCTCCCTATCAACGAATGCTGTCAACAAAGAAAAGTGATGATTTTGTGATAAATCCATGAAAAGACGAAACATGTCTGATAATCTCCGTCTTTGAGTAGCTGGATTGGTAATCGACTGACGAAATCAACACTGCCTGTCTAAAATATATGTATCAATCTATCGTATTTTAATTCATCAGCAAGCACATTGCTAATCCATCAACGTAACTCTAAAAAGATCCATTTGTATGCCTTATATAAAAGTTTAACTTACCTGCTCTTCATCAATGAGGTCACTGGTTACCATGGTGACGAGTGTATTGTGCCACGTGACCAGCCGTTTGAGGGCACCGTACAACTCGACGCTGTTTCTGTTAACATACAAACAAATATAGATGCTCTCAAAATAAATGTCTACAAATGCATAAAACAACGAGGATTTTAATCAAACTAAGAATACTTTACACATATTTCTGAAAAGCAAATCTTAAAATCATTGTTTAATCAATAACAAAAACAACTTGATAATAGTTATATCGGTGAGATTCTAATTTATGGAAGTAGCTCCGTCTTAGAAGGTCATCTTCCCTGTCAAAATCAGGACCACCATATTTCGCCCTATGGTCCATGCCAACTTTAAGGCTGGACAAACCTCATGTTACTCACTCGATGTCTGGCCACTGGTCTCCATGGAGCCAGAGTAAGTGGGTATCGGCAGCGCTTTTTGGCAACGACTCAGCTACGGCATGGAGGCGATCGGCGAACACGACTGACTGGTCAATGGATTCGCTGGGAAAAGTGGATAACGAAATCATAATCATAACAAGTGATCATGAGTGGAGCAATCTTATCAATCAAATTGTGCAATGTAAATCTATATAACTCGAGAAATAATTCTTAATGATCATTCAAAAACCTCTGATAAGTTCGAGCTTCCCAAATCAGAATTTCATTTAAAATTTAAATTTGTTAAAGAAAACAGATTTACGAAAGAAGAAAAGTTAAGACTAGAAGTCTCAATTCTATATGTCTCACTTGTTTGCGGACTCATCGTTGTCTTCACGTTGTTCACACGACGCAAACTCTTCAGCAGTCATCCATTTGACGACGTCCTATCGGAGTAAATAACATAACTCTCTTCTTCACAAACAAAACTTGTTACTTTTCTTTTTTATTTATTTTGTGATCTAAGACAAATTCAAATCAATATGAATATCTCGATTCCATCTAAGTAACAGATGCACGCATTTTAGTTTATAAATAAATTTGAAGCTGACAATGTGTATCTTAGCGTGTATCTATCAGTGGCTCGATTTTACTAAATGTCAAATTTTAGACTAAATATATCTTGCAGTTTGTTTAAATTCAATATATTTTGAAATCAATAAAACAAGTTATGTAATCGCAAAACAAAAAGAATAACATGGTCTCACCTCATTTGCATCAGATCCATCAATGAGTGTGAACAAGGACCCACTGTTCTTAGCCAACGGCCCACAAACGTGTGACTCCTTTTCTCTGTTTCGCACATAATCCAATGCTAAATCATAATGATCTGTCAACAAATATTAATTACGTTGTCAATCCATCTGCTTTTTTACTATTATTATATATTGAATTATAAGACTAAAAACTTAATAAAACGATTATTCGTTGAAAAGATCGATTTCGGCCGGAGTTTAATTCTGCAAAATATCGCACTGTTTAACTGTTTTCATTTCGTTATGTAGTCTTTCTGTCATAATTAATCAATTTAAACATGTATAAATGTAAATAAATGATTATGGCTTAAAGTTTAATGCTTGAAAACTATATCTCGATTATCGCCCATTTTGTTCAGAGTCATATTATATAAGTTTAGACTTAAAATGTTCAAATTATCTCTCTCCCACACTATGTCACATTGCCATATAATAGTGTATGTCTATTTGTACGCTTTAAAATGTTATGTTATGTGTTATTATAACTTTTACCGTCATTAAATTCAGAATATGGATGAAATATAATTTCACAAGGAAATACCTCTACATGTATATGATACTCCACGTAGAACTTTACAGTATTTGAAGAAAAAAACCTTTATACCATGAGATATGAACAACTGTTATGACCGAAGGACTCATTTCGACAAAAACAAGTATTCAGTGAACACGAACAGGCCCCAACGCCCCCAAAGTCGTTTTTGAGTATTTCAGAAGTCTCTATGACTTCCGGTCGGGTGTTTTTGACCGAAATGGTCAAAAGGCACATCTACGGACCAAGACCTTTCCTTGAGCCTATAACCAAGTCTCTATAACCATCCGTTCAAAAGTTCTATCCTGTACAAGCTCAAGTCTTGAAAACCTTTATTTTTGGTTATTTTGGCCAATTTTACAACTTCCGGTCGGGTGTTTTTGACCGAAATGGTCAAAAGGCACATCTACGCACCAAGACCTTTCTTTTGAGCCTTTATCCAAGTCTCTATAATATTCCGTTCTGGCCTGTACAAAAAAAGTATGACGGATAGACGGACGGACTGACACACCAAACATATAGGCCCCCAACCTTTTGGGTTAGGGCCTTAAAAAATGGGTTGCTAAAGACTACTTTCAATCCCCTCTTTTAACACCAATTCAATATGATAGCTGTCAACTCCTCAATTTCTTATCAACTTCAAAAAAAAACTTAAAATCTAGCCGAAATCACCTCGCGGCCTTCGTATACATTAGCGCGAAAGTGAGCCGACATTGCCCACAATTGGTATTGGTATTGGTATCGGCTGCCAGGATTTTCGCCCACCCCGTTAAATGCCACTCTGTGCCACAGGGGGGATCCTCTATCAAGCAAACTGTGCGAGAATCTAATAATGCGCATGAGTAGATATATCCATGTGAGTATATGAGAATATGCAAAACATCAAGACCGGGCTATCATTGGGCCAGGACCGCTCTTAACTTAAGCCCTGGGTCTCGTTTGCCAACAGAAATGGTGGGCGATAATAAATATAACTGTTTTACGCATCCCCGATTTGGATCTATGCAATGAATACCTTTATTCCGTAAATATGAATTTGTTTTTAGTACAATGATTCGAGTTTCCATCATTCTTTCGTTGTAAACCTAGAAAATTGAAATATAAATTAAATTGTTTTGAATTTGAAGTGTGTCATTTTTTAGATTGTTAAAAAATAAAAGTGTACTTCTGCGCAATTTAGGACGGTTGGTATACAGGGTATCAGAATTGTAACCCATGCGCAAAGTATACTGTCTTCAGCTGCATAAAATGGTCATTTATATAGTGACTTTGGAGCTTATGCAAAGCTGTTTCACACCGTGTCATGCTGTAAAACTTTCATCATATGAAAGTTAAGTATTTCAACTATCCCAGTTATAAGTTTAAATGATAACTTTCAAGTAAAAGGTTATGAATTTTAACCTGAAATGTCACTATGTTTTCTTTCCTAGTGTTCTTTACGATGGACAGCTGTCCAAAATAGACCAAAATGTATATCCCTGCGCGGTGGACTAGATAGTGTGGTTATATGTGGTTATATCAT
>LQRL01141405.1:10497-26545 GCA_001703475.1 Hydroides elegans
GGTGCCTCACGTGATGCTACGTCACTATTTCAGTTATCCTTTCATTATCGCCCAAATTAGGCTAGTGGTTTTTCGTTGAAAACTCACTTAAACTTTAACAATAACAAAAATAATTTCATATGAGATTGAAAATCAATTATACTGATCAAGATTATGTAGGTCACGATAAAACTAAGAATAAAATGTTTTCTAATAAATTCAGATAAATGTCCAGAATCTTCCAAGTAATAACTTCTTTATCGGAACTACCCTATTTCTAATTAATTGTATTGCTCAAAGATCATATTTAAACGCTATTTTGAATTATCACAAGTCGAAAGCAAAATGGCGAAGACGAAGGTGAAGGTTAATTTGCTCTTTCCGTTACTTACCAATTTTCCTCAGTCAAATTTGTCATAACAAATGCCACCGGAAACACGCGTGTTTACTAAATTTGCCAGATAAAGAACAAGAAATGTCATGACATCAGTCACAGCTGTCACACAAGTCATCGTAAAGAACACTAGGTTTATAAAAATCGCTTCTCCCCTGCTGCCATCTGTAAACAAATAATGGAAATCCCCGATGAAACAGTCCTGACCGAGCTTATCGCTCATGTAAACATGCAAGTTCCCAGACTGAACAAAGGAACAAATATCAAGCGAACTTATAATGAACAAATAAAACCAACTTTACCAAATGATTAAATATAATGTTTTTATTGAAAATACTATATATTACTGAGATGACAAGCTTTGATAACAAAGAAATCGTAAAAACTATCGCTCATTTTTATGCAAAAAAAAATCAACACCCCTCGAGAAAAAACCTTCCACAATTAATGGAATATGCATAGTTAACGTTTAGCATAACATATTTCACACAAGCAATGACTGGTGTTATGTATTAGACTTATAAACACGTCGATTCTCCTTTATTAACTTATTGTATGAGCTTTGAAAAACCAGGAAGTGTCTATATGTTAAGACCAATTAATTTTTTGAAGACATTCGTTTCAGTGCGCAGGCGCGGCAATAGGAAAGCACAGTATGTGTGGAAATATATAGGTGAGGAGTTCGTGTGATAATAGGTAGCCAAACCGTGCAAAAAAAAAACCAATTACAATATTAAATTAAAAAGTCTGATTTTTGCATATTGTGAGCACCATACGAGTTGTTTCTGATTAAACGCGTTCCTTTTCAAATTGAAATATCTACAAACTTTTTAAAGAAATGCCCTCTAGCTACAAATATTTGAGGAGCGCATTTTTTATTTATTTACAATTTATACAAATACATTCGGAATGTTGGCATAGAATTATAATTCAAAATAGTTCACAGCAAGTTATTAATACCACCAAGGAAAGGTTTATCTGATTGATCGGTATACACTGCGGTGGGTTTGAAACAATCCTTGGCTAAGACTCTTTTACTCTGAACCATTGATGGCTATTTTTCATTACATAAAAATCCATTTTTATTTGTGCACACTCTTTGCTGCAATTTATGAATAACTTGGCTCTCTCCAGCCGACTGTCTTAACGCCAATCACCACGGTCCGACGCTTTGCGTTCTGGGGTTGCGATTGGGAGCCCTATATCCTCTCGGACCTGGTAATCCATTTCCCTTTAGGCATTTACTATTTTGTGTAGCATTTCTGCTATTGGCTTCCGTCTCTCTTTGAGGACCTCAGTTTTAATACTCTCGATGCCCGGAGCCTTCTGGTTCGTTCTTCATGTTTGGACAGCCTGCTCGATTTTCCTGACAGAAATGGGTGGACATTTGTCTGCTTCCTCTGGATGGCCGGAGATTCGTCTATTGCTTTGGGCTGGTGAAGGAAAGCAGTGTTGAGGTGAGTGCTAAATGGTTCTTCAAAACATTTTCTAGCATTTCAGGACATCTATAGAGTCCTAGTGGGTATTTCGTTGCTTGTTTGTAACTGCGCTCGTTGGTTTCCTCAGTTTCCAATTGAGTTCCGTAACTGTTCGGAAGAGATTATGGCAATCGTTGTGTTTATTATATTGTTTGATATTTCATTCACCACCACCCACCCACCAGGGACTATGGGCCCGGTAGAGGCTATCAAAACGAGATCATTTTTGGGACCTCAAAAATGACCAACAAAGTGTTGTCAAGACCTAGCAATAACGGTAACATGTACTTATTAGCATAGGCGAAAAGGAATGTGTAAACAGTATCAAGGTAGATGCAGGGTCGTTTTAGTTTTCAAAATAATGAAAGATGAGATCCGAATAATGTTTTAAGATGAACATTTGCAACTTTAGAGATACATGATGCGCAAAATTATGTGAAGTTACGCAGCATTTATGTGAAGCAAAAATATCTAGGAACATATATCATGTGGGGAAATCGATTCATTATTCAATTTATATAAATATCTATTAAAAGCGCAACCGTTCGGTTTGTGTAAAATGTTATTTACGTATCGGTCAATTTCAATTTCATCACCAATAGATACAAATGTTATGATCATTACAAAAAAAATATTTTTTTATATGATGTCATTGACATTCCGATTAAATAAAGATGTTTCATTCATACAATTATACCCGTTAGTTAATGCTAATTTTTACTCATTTATAATATTTAATGAATATATGATGCATGCTCAATTTAGAGATATTCAACAATTTTATTAATTCAAAAAATATATATATATTTTTTCATGGTCAAAACATTCACTATCAGATATTTAGAAAATCAATGGAGGCAGGAATAAAAGAGAAATCAATTGTGATGTAGAGAGATGAGGCTTGTTCCTCTACGATGGCTTGTTGTGTTTGAATTGAAGATAGGCCAGCACGGGAAATTGGCATTAGCTGAATGGCATTCAGCTGAATGGTAGACCATGCTGTTTTTTTATGTGTCTTGATTTACACACGCCATGCTATCCAGCTGCATTTATATGTAGACAAACACTTTAAACAGTACTTGTATGTGTAGTTTACTAATAAAACTGGTCATTTACTATTCCTACGATGAGCCAAACCTATATTGGCTTATCTACTTCTCGCCCAGTTTCTCCTAGAAGGTTGTTAGACCACCCAGCCATACCTTGGTACACTGTCTTTGGTAATAGACCAAACCTTTTTGAGAGGTGGAGCATTGAGCAGCAGCAGCGCTCTGAGAACTTGAAGGCTGCAGAAGAGTTATCTCGAGCCAACGAACCAACCGAATTCCATAGACAGGCACTATCCACTGCGCGTCGTAGCAGCCCGTTGATTGTGCAGTCACGATCAGCTAGGTAGCTGATCCAACTGGACATGTTCTCTTGGGATGTCATTTAGCAAGTGCCTAAATAACATGCATGCTTATTCACTCTCCATGACAGCACAACCCTAAAAAGAACTTCTTTCCAGGGTGCTAAGAGGATGCTAAGATTATCCCGGTCGAAAGATCCAACGCTACATGGAATGTAAGAGCCCTCAATACAGTAGGAAATCTAAAGATTCTATAAAACTATTTAACGGAATAACGGAATGTCCAAGCTTTTTGATAACGTGAACGATAGATTTAAGATTATTTTCAATTAATTGTTACAAGAACATATATTTTTATTTTATTAGAATTGTTCCTACGTTTGACAATTAATAAATCGAGACTCAACTATCTTGTATTGCCAACATATAACACTCTGCACTTTTATTTTTCCTAATTTTATTATATTATCTTGCTCAATTATCTGTGACACCAATTTAAATATGAAGTACAATTTCGACCTAATGCACTTAAATACTGATTATAAATGTTTAATTAATCAAGAAATGCACATATGTTGCTCAAGAACATACCGGATTTTACCTGATGTTCATTTGTAAACTACACTTATATTATTGACAACAAATTATATATACAATACATTGATGCATATATAAGTAATAAATGTCATTTATTCAAATAAAAATTACTATTTAAGAAAAAAATATTCGTTGTAAACGTCCTCAATACTAGCGTAAATTGTCATGGACTCGACTCAGAAATCGGCACAGTACATTTCAACATCTCCAATTGCTATGTTATCTTCAAGCAAGTCAAAATTTTTGTACTTCGTTCTAAAGGCGCCGACAGCTTTTCCAACCGGGCATTGCTGGCTTATTGACCCCCAAACAGCTGTGCTGTCGATCCCCACAATGTCGGGCTCTAGGCTGTACATGTAATAGTCGCCATTGATTCCCGGGCCTCGACAGGTTATTCGAATGTTGTTTGTTGCACTTTGGTCATTTGCAGTGATTGGTACATTCAATATTATGAACTGGACTATAAAATCTCCGGCTAAAATAAAAAAATGTATGTGTGCTTCATGTCCAGCATAATGGTGTACAACCTCTCAACATATAACAATGCATATCATGTTTAGTTTATATTAGGTTTGTGAATTATATTTATAACGAATAAAGCTATAACGGAAACAAGCAAATCAAATATGAACTAACCATTGCATTCAGCAAGCGGTCCATATTCTCCCATCTGTATACCGAAGGTAGTAATGTTCATATCATAAACACCCGTGATAACATGCGTACAAATCAAAGTTACTTCTGTCACGCCGAAATAATCTTCCATGTCCCAGTTGTTATGCGTCTGATTCGTATTAAGATAAATAAAATCACAAATTAAATTGTATCGTAATACGTATTTTTACAATGAAAACAAATGATAAAACATTGTTAAAATGACAATTATTTGTACATTTAAGAAGATATGACATAATCATATTTAGCGCTTTGAAAGAAGGTGCAATACATCATTAGTTCCAGTGTTATATCAATATGTATGAGTAGAATTTCGACTCGCTTACTCTGACTTTGATTCCAGTAGCGTATGCCCCGTTATTACACTCTGCTCTCGGTACCCAATCGCCTGCTGGATGGCCATTGTCTACAGTAAGTGGAATGTCGTCAAACCGTGCAGAGCTAAGGCCTTTAACGGAAGACATACAACACATTCGATTTTTTTTATAATACGATGTATAATAATATGCAATATTTATTCTGGTATTTGTTTACCTTGACTATGAAACAATTACCAAGTATGTGAATAACTCTCGTATTCATTGAAGGGGTTGTCATATACATATTATCGTATCTTATTGTTATTCAATCCAACGCAACATTTTGGTATATAAACAATTTACATGGATTTTCATTGTTGATATGACTTGACGATGTGCTGCTTTATGTTAATCGTTAAGATGTATGAAGCAATATTACCTATGTCTATTGCATCGGCTAAAACGACTAAGTAACACTCACTTATGCTGCAGTCGTCAGCATAAAAACCAGCGATGCAATCACAGATACAGACGTTGTGATCGATATCAAATATCCGTGCTCCGTAGTTGTCACAAAAATGTTCTAAGCATCTTTCATCTATACAGCAATCCAATTCTAAGATTACCAAATTATTTTTTGAATGATTTTCTATATGTACCATATAATTAATTTGGATAATAGGTTGTTCTATGAATTTAATGAGCTTTGACAACTGCTTACCTATGCAGGGGACAACGTTTTGGGGATCGCTCACATAACCCTGGTTACAGACGCATTCAGATCGTCCTTCCATAAGCAAACAGCTTCCATACTCTCCACATTGGCTTGGATACAAAAGACACCCGGAATCTATAAAGTGACGTTGGATTATTGGATTATTGGATTATTTCAAATATATTATTATATATGTTTCATTATCTACTAACCATTGATCAAATGAATACAATAAATGTGGTATTTCCAATTGTTCGTATAAGCAACAATTAAGTAGTATACACATCAAATTAATTTATATAATGGCCATTTTATAATTCAACCCTTCAAAACATTTGCCTCTATTGACAAAGAAACCATAACTGATATTTTTAATCAATGAGAACAATTAACCTGAGTTCGTGACATTTATAACATATTCCTCCAAAATGTAAGCTCCAAGAAGACTATTCTGCGACATAACAATGCCTGAATTATTATTTGCATCACAGATTAAACAAGTGGTTTCCGGGTATGCAAAAGCAACACAACTTGCTAGTTCCGAGTTACAGAATCTGTAGCAGTCCTGGTATCTGTAAACAGTTATTGGTTTCGGCATTTTTCATTTCAACTCTATTGACTACTAAATTTAACACTTTTTTATTAAATCGTTTTAATCAGGTTTTATTATAAGGTTCATAGCATTAACACCCACCATTCGATTAATTTTAATATTGGCATATACCAAATGTGTATAGCGTTATACTTACGAGAATATTTCAGAATGAATGTGACAAATTGGATCCAGAAATAAGAATGTAGTGTCTCTCTCAATCAGCTCAGATCCACGTAAAAAGGATTTGTTTAATAAACAACCATGTCCATGAGTTAAAACAACTGAAGTTATTAAAAAGCCATATGCCACCGTAAAGATATGCATTTTAACCAGCATGTTGGAATGTGTTTTATGCTCTGACATTTTATTTAGCAAATAAAATATCATCCCTTAATTATTTTGTTAAATAAACTATGCAACCCGTTTATTGTGCCAAATAATGTTTCGAATCATTCGTTTTATCTTGTTATGATAAACATGATAAAAAATCGAAAAGTTCGTTAATAGCTTTGCTACTTTGTTGTTTATTTAACATGGAAATGAGCTCAATAGGAAATAATACTCCAAGTGATCGATGACTCCGTGTCAGGCGGTTGACTTTGTTATGAATCGCTTCTGGGCAAATAATAACAAGGCCTTTGTGTTGGATGAATTGTAACGAGTCAGGTTTCCGGGAACTCATGAATAACTGAATTGATGATTTTAACATTTTGAGGAAAACCGATTTCCAACATTCCAACCTTAAAAATTGGAAGTTTGATATAAATTATATTAATAAAATGATTCATAATAATATAACTCTTAATTTAACTAAATTCAAGATTACCAAAATATTTTTACAATTATAATGTTTGGCGTCAGGGACTAATTAAATCACCATTATGAACCACATATGAGCTGTTTTAGCAAGCTCGGGCCTCAAATTATATGTAGCAGGCTTCAAATGATAAAATGCGGGCTTCAAATGAAAACATTATTAACGCCCGCTAAAACAACGGTTTTCTAGTAACCGTTTTGTGAAGCATAAAGATACACTATTACTATTATTATTGATTTAAGAGGTACACACATTTGTCCACTTCGATTTCATATACATGCTATTTTCTTTTAAAATGAAGTAAACCAACTTTGAATTGACAACGCTTGTACAATTGTATTAATTTTGTTGTTTTTTTTTTTAATTTCCGGAAAAAGAAATCAATAAATCTTACTTATGAACAAAATAACTGATGAATTCATCGGTGACTACTTTTTTCCGATTGTAATGAGACTTGAGCACAATCATACTCATTTTAATATCAATTTACCTTATACGGGTACTCAATGGCATCTCATTAGCATATTGCATTGTTTTACCAATTATTGATTTTTAAATTATAACTGCTATTTAAAAGCACAAATTCAACAGTATTCCTATGGCCTAGTGGTTAAAGTGCGTGACAGCGAAGTTTAATGTTTTGCAACCCAGGTTCGAATCCCATCGATGTCCCTTCTAAATTTTAGATTTGTTTTATGTATTTTGCCACTTATTCATCAACTTAGAATAGCCACCTCTAATGTTACAGTTAATGTTTATCAAATATTAAATAATAACTAAGTGAAACGCCGTTGCAAATTTAAATTATAGCATTTATGGGGAAAACATATAATTTGAAACAAGCAAAATTATAATTTTAATTTAAAACATGAAAGCGGGCTGTTTTTGTTTGAAACTCAATTTAGCGGGCTTAAATGTAACTGTTTGCCCGCTGTTTTCATTTGAAACCCGCAAACCATTCAAAATTGCCCTGTAAAACAACGTTTATATACCACAGTGCCTCGCAAATCGATAATAATTGACATTCATATTTTATTGAAAAGCGTTACAGCAAAAGCTGATATTTCTATTTATAAGTGAGCTTAGTATCGGTGTTGTTACATCTGTTCTATTTCGTATTTTGCATGCATTTTATACCATTCAATTTTGAATAGCGCGACAGTCATCAAATAATTCATATTTACAAAATGGTTCAATGATATTGTTAGACTTTATCCATTGAAAATATTGGATCTTTGGTTTATAATAAATACTCGTACATTACATTTGATCACTTTTGAGATGAAAAATTAAGCATATAACTTGCCTTGTTTTATCACTGTAGCCTACATGAAAAACGCAATATAAAAATTTTGTATGAAGTGATTGCTTTGGTGCATTGTCAGCAAAAAAAAAAAAACATTTTATAACCTATGAAAATAAAAAACACATCACAATTACTGCGTTGTGTTAGGACATTCATAATAATCAAAGTCATATCTACCGATTAAAAACAAGAACATATTATAGAACCATTTGCTTTTAACATGTTTTAAATGAATACTATGAAATGTGCTTTGATAGGAACATTTCATAAATTAATTTTGTAAAGGTTCCTTTTGTATATTGGCGATGAATGCATATAAGTTGTGTTACCGATAAACCAAGGCATTTTGCAGAGGTTGCTCTGAATCATTACATGCAATAGCCTCAATCATTAATACAAACATTACTTAATCAGTTGATATGGTAATCGGGTAAGAGAAGCTTAGCTTTACAACCTTAAAACTTTGTTTTATTTGTTGCTGCAATAATAGTGAACAAACAGCAAACATAAAGACACATTAATTGCTTGTTTATGCGATGGATGTTTAAACAACATGGAAATAACAAATTAATTGCAATACATTGGCGGAAATAACACATCAACATCAATAACACGTTTGAGGCAATTTATTGACACAATACACTTTCAAAAAAAGTGTAATCACGCATGAAAATGCATGTTAGACTGCGAAGGGTTAATTAGTATAGATAAACTCAAAAACTGGTTATCAATAAAAAAATCATAAACGTCACAATTTATGACTCTTGTTATAATAATTGTCTAACTAACTTACTTAAGTCTTAATTGATTTATTTAAGTGTCTTAAAAATAGCATTATGTTATAATTTATATAGTATATGATACAGTTAAAAATCAAGAATGAAACGCATATAAAAAAACACTATCTATAAGGTTCTTCATACGTTTATATATATATTTTCAGGACAACCCTAACGAGGGAATGAAAATTATTCCAATGAGATAAATACTTATATCCAGCTCACACGTTTAGACCAGCACGGGTCACACCCTCCGTTAATATTCACAAAATGAAGGTTGCTAGATTGCCCGTCATTTGATTATTGTTTTGTTTTCATCCGTTTAAGTAATTGTTATGTTATATAGCGAGTTTTAGACCGTTTAAACAAAGACATATTACTTAAGTTTTCATTTTTTCTGCCAGTTAGCAATAAGTCATATTAACTTAACTACAAACGATTTTAGAATGCTTATGCCGACTGTATAATAGTTAAAAACGTAGATTTGTATAAGTCGTGTGAGTTTAATGCATAAAAACCAATTATTAAAACATCTATCTACCATATTTTTTATTAAAGCCGCGATTAAAAAAAAATATTTATTATTATATTTGCATTGTTCATACAATTGAAATAAAAAAGTGTCAAGTTTCGGTTTACAGGTAAATAAACTATATATTTCATTTTATTTTTCTAGAAAGCCATAATACTGGTTCCTTGATAAATAGACTCATGCATGGTGCCTCTTATAAGATAGTTGACTATATTTAACAATCGTCCAGCAAACTAACTACCATTGTCCACCCAAACAAAAAAGATAATGATATAGTTTATTAAAGCATATTAACATGTTTTATAAAAAAATAGCGCAGCCGGAAATCAAAATATATACATGCCCCGACCAGTGAAAATTAATGAGCAAGAACTAATTGAGTCATCTTTTATTCAAATAAGTTTGTATTGCTTGATCACAAATCTTATAACTTCAACCTTTAAAAAGTCGCTTTTTTCAGTTGTTAATTATATTTCAGGCAAAATGATACATGCATCAATAACCTAATGTATATCAAATTAAAAGAACACAATAGTGATGCAATTCAGGGATTTGTAGAACACAAAATCAATCTAAATATCAATTCTATTGATATTATAATTGCTATAGCTTAACTTGGTGTAAATAATCGTTATGAATTTATTCCCTTATACCCATTATGCTAGCTATGTATTTATTAATGTAGCATTTTTCAGGTATTTGGATCTTCTCACTATGCTGTCAATTTTATACAACATGTGCATTTTTGGCCTTGTGGACTTTCTATCACAGGTTCAAATATTTTTTTTTTTACTTTACCCTTAATTCAATATGTCTTATTGTAAATTTCCAACACCTTCCTGGCCGATAGATATGTAAACACAGTTTAGGAAGATATGATTGATTAACTTAGTATCAACAAAAGAGGCAAACGTGACTGCCGTGAAATAGACCATATAGATACAAGTTACATAGCTATTATACTCCACTTAAAATAAGAAATAATCAAAGCATAGTATTCACAAAATGAGGCATGTGGTTGAACCTGTTGCATTTATTTTGCTGTATTGATCTGTCATGTCTTTTACCCCTCTCACTACCTCCTCCTAATTGACACATCAAAAACAACTATCCTGACAATTCAGATATTTACCTTGCAAACGAACATATATTTAGGGATGCTAATATGATATAATATATAAATTCAAGAGCCGATTAAATCACATTAAATAAGCAATTTTGTATGCAAAAAAAGGGAAAAACTTAACCAATCAATGTTATACATAAGTACAATATGAACCTTTAATAACATATTTCTTTTATTTTCTGTCAATGGTGAAGTTAGGTAAAATGTAGTTTTGGTATAATCTAGAAAACACTGAATCATCTACCTTATGTTGGTTGATTTTATCTATTTACTACATGTTTAGTGTATATTTCTTAAAGAAATTATAGTTAAAGGCTAGGATGCAAATATAAAGTGTATTGCACCGTAAAAACGCCTGGTCTACTTTTTCCATAGATACATGGAAATTTATAATTTTCGGAATGTTTTATTTAAACACATATTTTTGATGCTCTGTATCGTTTTTGCCCCTAAAATTACTTTTATCTTTCAATTTCTGCAAGTTCAAGGTAATTAGATTGAAAAAAACAACCACAGTCCTACTTTTAACAAATGCATGATTATTAGAAAACTAAAATGTTGTTTTGTGCAAAGTCGCTATCCAAAGCCTTTTCTTTTTAAACAGGTATATTCACGTTTATTTATTACGTCACAAAGCAAACCTCAAACGTCATAACGTCATGAACACGAACATAATTATGTAAACAACAGGTGCAATGATATATAATAGAATTGTGTTCAAAGCTGATTTTAATTAATTAATTGAATGACATATGAAATTTATTATCATAAATCAACAGTTATATATCATGTTTCAATATGTATACACAATAACAGGCGAACCCTAGAATAAGTAAGTTGCAATTAACATTTTATTTCGAAACGCTCAAAATACATGCATAGCACATGTACACATATTCACCTGCATTTGATACCTTAAGTCAACAAATTCTTGGGCAATCTTTTGAACAATTCCATTTCATACAAAAAAAAAACAAATAGGCCATTACAAAATCATCAAAATCAGAAATTACCCTGTAGTAAAGGGAATCCATTATTCAGATTCAGGATGTGTAGATGTTAATTGAACTCAAGGAGTCGAAGTGGATGCACTCAGCCTCCGGCTTCGTGCATCCACTTCGACTCCCATCGTGCAATAAACATCTACACATCCTGAATATTCATTAAGGATTCCAATATTGTTATTTGTGTAATATATCAGGTGATGATTTTATGCAGTCAGATTATTCTGTCCAAACGTTCGATTTTTTGACATTTTCAAATGAAATATGAAAGAAAATAATATGAACTGTGAGCTGAACATATAAAAGTTTACTAGTTGCAATATTACGATGCAATATTCTTTATGATCACACTCTCGGATGATCATCACTTGTTTTGCTCAATTTGTTTAAGTATTTAGGTGTCAATATCACTAACGACTCAAACATGAACTTTCATGTATATACATTTTGCATTTAAGGCCACAATAAGCTTGGTATTCTTTAAGAAATCTTCAAATGTGCCCAAAAAGTGTAAGTTTCAAAAATATATAAAGTGTTGATAAGGCCTGGTTTTGAATACGCAAGTGCATAATGGGATCCCGTTTAAAAATACCCTCAAGACAGTATTTAAAAAAGTAAAGAAGCAGGCTGCCGTATTAATCACCAGCAATCACACGTGTGAACTCAAAATTGAAATAACATATATCATGCAAAATGACCTTCATAAACTGAACAGAGTTAAAGGACACAATCATCCCCATCCCTTCCACCAATTATAAATTAGATCCAATGTATACAAATACAGTTTTATGATATAAATAAAACGATTGTGTACTACCTCTAGTGACCTTACAATAGAACTAGAGCAGTTTGAGCGAATCACAAATCATTTAGGAAATAAAACTTCTAATACTTAACAAATACATGCAGAACGTATGACTTAACAACGTATCAGCGTGTCAAATTAAGATAAAAAAGATCAAGGTCAAAAATAAATATATCTTCAATATTTAATCTCAATCTTTTTATCCAAGAAAATCGTATAACTGAACTAAACTGTATTCATATACCCTTGTGTTTCCAACCGTTACCCTATAAAAAATATAGTAATGAGTTGTAACGAATTGTTTGAATAAACTATGTCATGATGAGTTATGTTACAAAAATTCTACTAAAATTCATACTGTACCGCAACAGCGCATCCATTGACCGTGAAATTGGTGAAAATCAGATTCAGATAAGGAAAGGGTACACGAGAAGGAATATTCAATCTGAGAACGAAAAACGAGAGATATCTAGAGAAGCAAAAAGATGTATATATATGCTTCATAGACTACGAAAATGCGTTTGACAGAGTTAACCATGAAAAGCTGATCGAAAAACTGAAACTAGCTGGAATGGATGGAAAGGACGTACGAATTATAGCCAGGATCTATTGGAAACAAGCTGCAGTAGTGCGATCCGACCAAGGGAACCCAGAAGGTATCGAGATTGGTAGAGAAATGAGGCAGGGATGTGTGCTATCACCATACCTTTTCAATCTATTCACGGAGCTTATATTTGAGCTATAGATAGTGAAGATGAGGGAGTTTCAGTCGGAGGTAGAAGAATAAGCAATTTGAGGTACGCAGACGACATAGCGATAACAGCAGAAAACGAGAATGAGCTACAAATACTGGCAGAAAGAGTTAATCATGAGGGAAAGGATTTCGGCATGAAGATGAACATTAAAAAATATAAAGACCATGGTAGTATGCAGAAAAAGCTAAAAACCCAAAGTTAAAATCCATTTAGATGGCCAAGAGGTTGAAAAAGTCAGTAAATTTGTGTATTTGGGCGAGTTGATTACTGAAAACGGAAAGAGTGAAAAGGAGATTCGCAGAAGAATAGAAATCGCGAGAAAGTCATTCAGCAAAATTCGAACGATTATGACGAATCCTAAGATCCATATACCAGCAAAACTAAGATTCATCAAATGCTATTTGTGGTCAACGTTGCTGTATGGAGTCGAGACGTAGACCATCAGCAAAATGTCACAGCAGCGCCTGGGAGCATTCGAAATGTGGACCCTGAGGCGCATGCTGCGAATGAGCTGGACAAGACGCATCACGAACGAGGAAGTGATTCATATAGCAGGTACCAAAAGGTCGCTGTTTGAAACGGTAAAGAAGAGAAAGCTGTCATTTTTGGGCATTTCATGAGACATGACTCCCTGCAAAGAAATCTACTGGAGGGCATGGTCGAGGGCAAGAAGGAAGAAGGAGGCCAAGTCTGCAATGGAGTGACAAAATCAACCAGTGGACGGGCCTCACCTTCGAGAAGGCCAAGCGTACTACCCAAGACCGAAAGAGATGGAGGTTCGTGACCGGCAACGCCAATCGACACGTCACTTGGTAAGGTAAGGTAATGTTATGATGCTTATATTTTGGCTTTTTCCCATGTTTTTATAGACTTCTTAAAATATTATCGCTTTTAAGGCATATTTAGGGGGCATTACCAAATGAGTAAGTATATTCCAGAAATTTACAGAAAACGTTAGAGGTCGGACCTAATGCAATTGTGGCAGATTTAGTTATTATTATTTTTTTTTGCAAAATTCAGATGTCTTGCGCAAATATATCTTTCACTGTTTTCATCATTTAAACACACTCTATTTATGTCGTGGAATAACCTATTATCGTCCACAACCCGGGCATGTTAGTGTAATCATTATGTCCGCATTTGTATTTTTGATATGAAAAAGAAAGAAATATATATTTCTAATATGGTGTTTAAAGTGTCATATAAGTTAACATAATTAACCTAGTATATTCGTTAAATTAGGCAACCGGTGTTTTTCCTGGTTTGATATTTCCTCTTGTTTCTTGATCTTGCGTCATCAAGTTTTATGTTATTTCACCACTTTCATATAGCTTTCATCTTCTCATGTTATACTGTAGCAGCAATATACTAACTCGCTTATAAATTTGTTCAATCGCGATAACGTTACAAGTATGTTTCTGGAAACTGTTTCTTGCAACTGCATCCATCAACTTTGATAAAGGGCCATATTACTCATATGTTAAACGTGGACACACGTAGATAAAATTAAATACTGTAAAGATTTCACGGTAAGAAATATCAAATAAGATTCGGACTCATTTTAATTTGTATTTCTACAAATAAAGTTTAATTTAAATTCGGATGTAGTTAAACCTACACTAAGAAGTGCAGGTCATTTTAAAATCACATATGTGTGGACATCGCTCAAGCAAAGATGTATAAGTATTAGAGGTGTTAGTATATATAATTCATTACCGCTTAATGTAAAATCTGCTGTAAATATGAACATTTTCAAAAAAAGATTTAAGCGTACAACATTTGATTCGTATGTTTGAAAAGCATCTAAATCCACAGTTACATTGTTTCAATAAAAAAAACTGTGTATACAGTTTGAACACTATGTACAAGCATAGTGATAAACGTTTTCGTGTATATGTCACTCAGGTCTGTAGTCATATCATAGTAGTAATTTATTTAGATTTTGTGAAATAATTTTCTAAGCCGGAAAAGTTTAGTTAGTATAAAAAGGCAATTCGCTCGATAAGCTTTTAAGTCTTTAAGAATATGCCTTTTTTCATTGTATTCGACACATTATAATGTTATATGTATGTTCAATGTATATAATGTGAATGAATTGATGAAAATAAACGCATTGAATTGAATTGAATTGAATTGAATTGAATTGAATTCTACGAGTATTATTGGTATTAATTAAACAGGTTACTTTGCTCATAAAATAAGTCATGCATGCACACACTTAAACTTAGGGCGTGACGCGCGCCTTAAATGTCGAATATGTGCTGTAAAACAATGATTATCTTCATCCAATTATGTGATTCAACGGTCTTAACGGTCCGATCCGGAAAGATCGCTAATCCTGGCAGGCCTGCCAGACCGTTCTTTTTTAAAAGATTTGTTCTTTTTTTCACTGCGTTCTTTTTTATCGTCAAAACGTTCTTTTTTTCGGTCACCATTCTTTTTTTGTTCTTTTTTTCTATATTTCGAAATATTTTTTAAAGAAAAAATCTTTTTCTTTTATTCAAAAAAAATCGGCGCGCCTACGGCGCGCTTGATAAAACTCTTTTTCTTTACTACATTCCAACACACTCAGTTTACAGCCTTTTTTTCTGTATATATACTGTTTTAAAGCGTCAATTGGTTATATCGGGTTTAGGAAGAATATTTTTCAAGTAGCGAGTAGAATCAATATAATTGATTATCCCCCGTGAAACGTCCGTCTGTCTGTCCGTCCATCTGTCTCAGCCTGAGGATGGGTGTCTTCTACATCACATCGCCATTAATGGACGAGCCTAGAGGTTTTTTCTCTCCATATTCGATACAAACAAGGATTATAGATGTGCAACGTCAAGGTTTCAGTTTGAT
>LQRL01141418.1:1389-15419 GCA_001703475.1 Hydroides elegans
CCTCGAGTAACCCGTGATTCGAGTTCATCGTGTTTTTTATGAGACTAATATATAAGAGATTGGACTTCGAATTCACCTCGATTTAACGAGTAATTCGAGTTAACCGTGCTCGATTTAACGAGGTTCTACTGTAGTTTATAAATGATTCGTATTACTTTGCCTTTTTAGGTGTATATTAGCCACCGATATGTCCCGTCATCAATCCATCCTCGATCAATTCGAAAGCATCATACCAACGTTCGATTTGACGAAAATTGAACACAAAGAAATTGTAAGTATATTTCACCCTTTTTTGTCCATATTTCTTTTCGATGTTCGATTTGAAAAATAGTGAACACAAAAGAAATCGAAAGTATCGTTAATTATTTGTTTTATTAACTCAGTAAAATTTCGTAAAACCGGACCTTTCGGGAACAACGAAAATGGTTTAAGTTTAACCGACTTTCGGTTAATTCGATGAAATTGATGTAAAACTTTAGAGGCTACAGAGACTTCCAATTATATTCGATTAAAGCAATAAATCGGGTTTACCGTGTTTGATTTAGTGCGGATCCGCTGTATTAATTATACAATGTATATTTTTGCTCATATTTCCGGGTATTTTCTCTTTGCATTGGGATATCGATCTTTTGATCAATTATTTCTAAACATATTCTCAAAGGGGTAATTTTCCTCTCTCTTTTCATTAGTCGTTGCTATATAATTAGCTTTATATATGTTCTTTGAAAGTACGATATTGTCAATATTAATTAAAATGCAACAATGTTCAGTGTTAACACGCATTCATTAGCCTGTTAAACATCAGTAGAAAAAGAGATTTTTAAAGAATAAAAAGAAGCTGCCTTTGGGAATTTTCACTATGGGGAAACACTGCGTAAAAACCCCCGGTTCAAAACAACACGTAATCAATCTTGTACTTAAATGATGCCTTGTGAATAATAATTATGGGACTCTATTTTGCTGACGCGCTCTTACCTATCGTTTAGCGTCAATTTATCAAAGGGAATGAACAGTTTGATGTTTAAGTGTGTCTCTTTTCTGACGTCATATATAGTCAAGTATATAGTATATTTTATCGGGACTGTATGTAGCATCATCTTGAAAATTTAGTCGTGACAGCGCACACACATTGCATTAAAATTAATGCTGAATACAAATAAACATGGGATATTAATTTGATATTTAGAATCTCATAGTTAAAGAAAGGAGTGTTCTGAATTACTGTTAAATTGGTTATTACTATTAAGATATTTTCTTTAGTCTATTATATCGTTATAGATATCTTAAACATTTAAATACATTCGAAAAGAACTTGATATATATGACAGGGATCAACAATTATCTTATCGCTTTGCAATGCTCCTACAAATCTAGGCTCCATATTCGGATTCCCTTAATCTTAATGCTCATACTTCATATTTTATTTGCCCCTTATTGGTAGCTTCGGATGATATTGATAAAAGTGGCCGATATCTCAAACGAGGCCCGGCCCCTTGACATCGCTGATCCATGGATAAACTGTTTGCTCACTGAATTTTTCCACCAGGTGGTGTTGGGTGACTTCCGGTGTTGTTTTACGCATGTGCAAACAAAATGAAAATGAAAACAAATAGCAATGTGTGCTTTCCGACCCGCATAATTGTTGTCCGTTAATGTAAAATTTATTTGATTTTTTTTTCTAGAAAATCTCCTATTTAATGTTATTTTTCAGAAAAATTATTTACAGTGTGCCCCAGTTTTGACAGATTTTCGTCGATGTAAAAATCAAATCGCTGCTTTCTTCGTTAGTCCTATTGTAAAAACCAGTTGGATATTTGATTATTCTGAAAATTCATATCTTCTTTTTTGTTTCCGTAAAATTATATTTAAATAACCAATTTAGGATACATGCGTTTAGATTTTACCATTAAAAAAATGCCATGATAAATGCACACTTTCTTTTGTTCTGTTTATTCAAGAAATGCTGGTTCCATATAAGCAATCATTCATTCTGTATGAATGTAAAAATATAACACCATTTAAACGTTAACACAATATTTCATTTTACCAAACCTTCTAGCGGCTCCGACTTCTGATGAAAGCCGCCGATATGTCAAACTGACCAACACATATTAGTGACGTCTGGGTTGAAAATCAGGAGGCCAAAAAAATAAACGCACTTTATTGTGCGAGTGCGTCTTTCCAAAATGAGTTCCTGATCACGTATTAAACGTTACTTAGATTGAACTCTTATGGCCTGATATGAAAAGGGTTGAATTCCAACATTTTCAATGTATATAATATTATACTCCATATTGTAAAATATCAATATTTTAATATTTCTTTTGATACAAAAGTGGCTCCGACTTCTCATGAAAGCTGCAGACCTGTCTAATGAAGTGCGACCAACACATATCAGTGACGTCTGGGCTGATTGTCTACATGAAGAGTTTTTCCGCCAGGTGACGCCACCAGAATGCACCAAAATTATCGACTCACTTATTCATCAATTTTTCTTCTTGTGTTTTGTATTGAAATTCTTATTCAAAGCCACGATTTGCTAACAAAAGAAACATTTGAATTTGTCTACTTTTCGGAACGATGTAATGCAGTGGATAATTGGTTGATTATTTTTTTATCTGCCCCATCCCCTCCCTCCCTCCCTGACTTTTTTCAAAAGTGCTTTGATATGGAAAAACAGATATACCCTAATTCGAAGAAACAAATATGAAACGTGGAAAAGAAATTTAAACACGGAACCAAGTCAACCAAGGGACACATTTCTCTCACAAAACACCAACCGATTTTAGTCACTTTGCTACTGTAACAGTTTATTTCGCCTTAAAAAGTATACATTTTTCTAGGAAAAAATCCCTGCATCGCACTCGTTCTAAAACTCACTTTCATTTTATAGATTGTGCTGAGATTTTAATAAAACACACAAACGAAGCCCTCATTTTTAGCTGAATTTGGAGTGTTTTAAAAGAAGATGCTGTTTCACGCGTGATATATCTTTGTTTTTGATTCGATGGTTTCTGACGTGAGAAAACAATCAACTACTAACATCACATGATAACTTTTCATTTTGACGATTTTATTATGCACTTGTGCCTTGAAATGATAAGTTTGTGTTTTTATGCACCAGTTTTCACATAATAATGATTTGTGACTTCATTTTTAGCTTCAAAAAGGTCGAAAGAACTTCGTCCAAGGCACGTGTGAGAAGAAGATAATTTCTAACATTCATGTTCCAAGACTCGAAATATTATTTTGATATTTTTGTTGAAGAAAAAAAAAAGAGTTTTTTTTTTCTAACCATCACACACTTACCACCCGTGTGAGAGCGAGAGAAAACACATTATATTTTCCTTTTTTGAACTCTCTCCACCCTAGTATATGGTCCTAACAACCATCAAAATTGTTGGATGGTTCGATCCCCGCAGCTGCCAACACATTAGTCAATATCCCCCAAAGCACACTGCAACGTTTTCTAATCCAAACACCTTCCGTTTTTTTTTTGCACCCTCAAAACAGTTATGCCAGATCGCCATTAAAGTAGCCGATGTATCAAATGAGTGTCGTCCAACAAAAGTGTCAGGGCCGTGGCTAGAGTGTTTACTGGAAGAGTACTTCGTTCAGGTATTTGGATTCAATAAAACAATAATTATACTTCAAGAGGGGTAAGTGAGTCCGTGGCTATAATACTATAATTATACTTTAAGTGAGGTAAAGTCAAAGCCCAGCTAGTACTGAGAGTATATGTTTTTGAGTCCGTGGCGAAGGTGTCTCCTGGAAGAGTACCCGTACTTTGTGCAGGTATTTTAATTTGATTAAACAATTTTTATTACATATCCACATAATGAAAATATGCGACAAGACGCGTCAAAATATATCATCTGAAAGTAAAGCGTCGTGTTTGTTGCACAGACGCTCTAGTTTTCTTGGTTTAATAACATGGCTGATTTGCCTTGGCAATATTTTTTTGTGCACTAGTTTAGTTTAAACGTTATAGAATTCTACGTTATATAACCTAGAGCCCATTGATCTTTTAAGCTTCTCGGTAAGTGTTTCGGGTTTATTTTTTATAGCTTTCATATATTCATTTAATGAAGCACTTACAAAACGGTAACAACAAATTGAACCCTACAGTTTTATAGCGGTAATTATTTTAGTTGATATGACCCAGGTTTCTTCGCATAATTGAATAATTAATATCCACAATGTTTAAATCAAAACATTTAATTGACAACTATTAAGTAGAAGCCATTTTATAGGTGCCTTACATCTTACGTTGTTTCAAGTTATCTTGGCTGATGACATAAATTAAATTCGTGATAAGTCATCATGTAATTATGATATATTGGTGAACTGATACAGCGAAAATAAGCCGTATACGTGTATGTACCTGGTTTTGTTTTCATATTTAT
The DNA here is from genome assembly GCA_001703475.1 of Hydroides elegans. Classification (NCBI taxonomy): domain Eukaryota; kingdom Metazoa; phylum Annelida; class Polychaeta; order Sabellida; family Serpulidae; genus Hydroides; species Hydroides elegans. Next base: position 5,796 of record LQRL01141418.1, read on the forward strand.
CACAATATTATCTAAACCTGGTTTTGTTTTCATATTTATCTGAACTTTAGAATGAATGAATGATGTTTTGATTATTTGGCCATCTTACATTTTTTCTTTAATATCACAACCTAGTTATTATTGTGTGCCTTGATTTTGTATGTCCTTTCATATTAACGTGTGATTTATCACGTTTAAGTGTACAATAAATATTCGAAATGAAATTAATACGCCATTCAACTTTTCCCGTGAGACCTTGATTTGTGTGATTTGATTGTCTTGATCACACAATTGTTGGAATTCCATCTTCATTTCTGTGTGGTATTTTATCATTAACTGTGTTTTGCAAAGGATAATGTTTATAAAGAGGTTTCTTGATATTTATACTTATAGATATGTTTTCTTTGAATCAAAACGGAGTTTTGAAATACATGTACGTGCGCAAGATCTTTTACCATTTATTTTCTAGAATATCGCATTGATTATTAAATTTCAATGATTATTCTACTATCTCAATTCCAATCGTACTATCATAAACAAGTTAGCTTTTCATATAAATGAGTCAAAGTGATTTTACATATTTGCATATTTTGTGAAGTTGCTTTTGGTCAACCCGCCTCCCCAGTCTCTCCATGAAAATCATAAATTGTTTGTCTTCTCCATTTTAAGTGACATAATTAGTCCTCTAAGTCGTGCATCGAAATTAGAAAGTAATATTTTATAAATTAACTTTTTTTGCCAACAGAGTGACGTCGAGAAGTTGGAAGGCCTTCCGGTAGCGGACTTTATGGACCGCGACAAAGTGACCAAATCCAAGTCACAAATTGGCTTCATCAAATTCGTGCTTCAACCACTCTTTGAAGCACTGGGCAGATTATTTCCCAGTGTCGTGGTAAGTGCCCTAGGATTTTATTTAATGTCTTAGGGGAAAGTCAAAGTCTCGATATGAAGGATATAGAGGGGTATTTTAAGACACTGATAATCCTTTTCATTGCTTTCGTGACGAGTAAGAAAGTGATCTGCTGATTCGTTAAAAAATCCACACGAAACCTGTTGAAATAGTATTTAAATGAGTTATATGTAGCCTACATAGGAATTTAACAAGAAATGAGTAACTTGTGGTACACTATCCTTGGACAGTCTTGTTATATATTTTGTATCATTCTATACTTGTATAGATTCTTATTCACTTTTAGGACGACGTCGTCATGCCCGTTCGCAACGCCTACCAGTATTACGTCAACATGGCCAACGAGGAAAAGCGAGAGAAAGCACCACCAGCGTCACAAAGTACACAGCAACAAGACTCTTCTAAAACACATGCATCCGGCATGTGTAACGGACTCACTCCAGTTAATACACCTGCACAATAGTTTAATTTTTAGGGCTATTATCGTTCGTCACAAATGGGTATCATCTTCCGCCGAATCGGTAACCTGGCTCGTCACAAATTATTTTCCACAGAAACACAACATGATAAACACAAAACCCGGCATTAGGAATGGACTTAAAACTCCAGTAATATCATCACACATGGGAAACATCAAGGCTCATCTCAATTTATTTTCAACAGAAACAAAAAATACAGCTTTAGCGCAATAGACTCACGCCAGTGAATAATGTCGCTGCGTTGTCTAATGTTGTATGTTAAGCTGGATATATGTGCTACAATAGTTGATAGCATGATCATTATCGTCACAAGTGATTATAATTTTCCGTCGGTCGGGTACCCAGACTCATAACAGATTATTTTCAACAGAATCATACAAGAGCTCCATGTTAGGTAGGCACAATGGACTCAGACGCCATTAAATAATGCCACTGCCAAATTCAGAGAGAGTCGGGAGTCCAAATTCTGTGAATTGATTATTCTGTCAGCGTGTTAAATATGAATATGGGTTTGTAAGTTATCATCACAAATGAGTATCACCTTCCTCCTAGCTCGGCTCGAAATGTATTCAACAGAACGATCGTACTGGTTTCTATAGTTTGTCTCATTTGTCGGCCGACTATCTATATAGTCATACTTGGGGAACGTTTGAATATCAGTGGACTATTGATAATTTATATAAATTATCAATAGTCCACTGATATTCAAACGTTCCCCAAGTATGACTATATAGATAGTTATAACAAAATAAACATCATTATATGGGTATATTCATAATATGGCAACTGTTATGTTATTGCTATTACCAGTATAGTGGTCTATATATATGGACCAGAGAGATTAGGCACAAAGTACATGTCTTAAAGTCGAATAAATGTTGTTTGTTTTGCACAAGTTGCGAGTCATTTGTTTGTCTTATCGATACGTAGGACCTTCTGTTTTGTTTCTATGTCGCTTTTTTTTTCAAATATTATACACATCCGATGACTGAGCGTATCCCTATTTATTGCCCTTTAATTATTTAATCCTAAATGCGAATTTAAGAAAATTGCTGTCTAAGTAATAAGATATCATTTCTTGAGTGTCGTCCTATTTTTCGACTCGGTATTGATTGTGTAGAGAATTAAACGTGCGTCTTATGTTATCGTATCGATTTGTATTTATGACCAGTTTATTTCCGAAAAAAAGTCCCAAAATATATAACGAACAGGTCTTAACTGTTAATTCTTGATGTAACATATTACTTTTATTTTCTAGAGATTTATAGAATTGTTTCTAGATTTATTTTAGATTTATATTTTTATGTTGCAATATACTTATGGCTGGCTCCAATTGTTTATAGTGTATATTTTCCAAAATAACAAGGGTAATTCAATAAATTGTGATATGAGTACTTTATTATATGTTAAATTATACCAATATATTGACAATGTTACGATATACATATTAGCTAATGTATGTGCCTTGATAATTAATGTGTTTCATTTGCTGTTATATTGTTACACAGTGTCTGCAATTTTTAGTGGCAACTGATTCTATAGTATCTTATTGTTTAATTGTAAATTAGAGTTATATATTTATGTATATTAGATATCTCAGGTTTTGTGTATTTTGACTGCTCTATTATATATCATGAGATTAGATAAATTATATATTAATAGAATTCAACAGAAATTTCAAGTAAAATCATTTGTATTTATGCATATATTTATCTAAAATCAAAACATAAGACCGTACATATTATGTCTCCTTTGTTATATGTACTTACCACATTTTAAATATACATGTACATTGAAAAATGTCTCGCTATTGTTCTAATTTTCATTATATTCATTAATTCATCTGTTCGTCAATTGTTATCGTTATAATATCACTAATCTCAATTTCGTCTTCTGACGTTTTAAAAAATATTCCACTTTGAATTTGTTACTTTCTTTTATCTATGGTTACGATTTCACCCTTCCCATAAATCGAAGCTTATTTTCTTTTATTGGTTTCATATAAATTGCATTTATATTGTGTTATACTTCCCAAATTAGGCATTTTAGCATCTAGTTAACACTTAAGATCACTTACTAACATATAATGACAATTGTATATTGATATTTTGGTATATAAATGCAACTTCTTGTGTGTTTTAATACAAAATAAAAACTATCGGAATAGTTAACGGTCGGGCGTTGTATTCTTGGTCATGCAATGAAACCAAAATTAACATTCTATTTAATAACATATGTCATGATTAATTGTTAAAGCTATAATTTTTCCAATTGATGTTTAAGTTAGATGATAATTTTGGTTTGAATTATGTTGAAATAGTTTTGGACGTTTGGTTTTCACAAGGTCGAATTCTCTTAATATATCGTGAAACGCACAATATTAATCACTATGTTGTATTCGTGTTTTTGCGTATAATGGTCAGTTTGTCTCATTTATATACATGTACGTGTATACAGTTTCGTCACGTAAAGGCAAATAATCATAAAATAAGTGCGTAGTATTTAAGAATATATTTAATATATTTATGAGATTAAATTGATGCCCGCATAAATCATCAGTTCAATGTTAAATGCATATTTGTTATCGATAAAAGCATGTTTAAATATTCAAACAAGGCTACATACTAAAGGATATACCGGTAAACTAGTTGTAAGCTTTCATCTTACATGGCATACTTTCAAAATCGTCGCACAGGCTTCAAGCTAGGTTTAAAACTTGTTATAATAATCAAGACTAAATAAAAGTTTTGAATAAAACATTTGAAGATTGTTCATTTTGTCATGTGAAAGTTTCAATGTAGATGGTTATCTTTTTTTTTCGTAGGTTTCTTCTTGTATTATAATGTCTTTGTGATATTTCACTATTAAAGTAAAAGTTAAAGCAGATTTTTAAGCGAAACAACATTTTTTTGTCACTTCAAGAGATAAATCAAAATAAGCAAACATATCGTCGTTCATATTTTTCAAATCAAATTACTTTGTGGTTTTTCAAAATGCATAGTTTTGGCTGTAGTCTACGTAAAAATAAGTTTTTGTTGAGTTTTGTTATTTTAAATAAATCATTGACGCATTGTCTAAAATAGCACATTCATCTGTTGCCTTATAATCATTGCCAAAGATTTAATTGTGTACATTGTGTATTGTTATATTTGTGAAGAGAATGTTTGATATATTTTGTGAATTTGTTATTTACTTAATAAAAATGAAATAGTTTGTAATTTTATTCTTTTTTTTTTCTCCCAATCACAGAATTATATTTTGTTAGAATATTCGTTAATATCATGTAATTATTACCCTCATTTTTCGAAGTTTAGCATATGTAATGCTCTCATATATCCACTTGAGGTTGTTAAGCTCCCAACCAACCAATTCGGAGGGCTATTGCTATCCCCCTATTTGTCCGCGGCACTTTAATAAGAAGCCTTTGTCCTAGAAATCTGAATCTTAACATATAAAAGGAACACGTATGCAACGTCGAGGTTTCAGTTTAATCGACCAAAATACTCGGAATTATGGCGGTCTAAACTGAACAGATAGAAAGATAACGCGTATATATATATATGTTTTGAGAACTACGTTGTGAGGACAACATTGTAAGGACAACGGTGTGATGACGACGTTGTGAGAAAGACTTAAGATGTATCACCTGCTATTTTTAATCGAAAGATATTCGTGATAAATAATATTCATTGCCTAGGCTGGGTTTTTTTTGCATTTCTGACGTTTATGTTTTGAATGACTATCAGCGAATTGCCTTTTGAATCTCAGTAAAATCGTTTTGCTACCATGATTTCCATTTGTTTTAATAATAGCTTATTATTTCTCTTTGTATTCGATCTATAGAATTCAAAGAGTTTTCCAGCAAGACTTGAATATAAATATAAAGAAAACCAGTTTATGGTACTCAAGAAAAGACACCATTAAATGAGATACCTAGTTTTATTTCAGCAGTTTTCCACGATAAAATAATAACATTCGATAAATATAAATTGAGACGTCTCAATAGATTGCCTGCCTTACGATATTACCAAACTTACTTGATTATATTCTAAACAATTATATAATATTGGTTTATATTTGCTAGTACAATTAACAATTAACAATAGCATTTGGTGTTTAGCAGGGATAACAGCGATATGTTATTTCATGAAGCTAGATTCTATATGATCTGAGTTATAAGAAGATACCTTAACAATAATTCAAAATACATAAAAGTATTTAATACAAATTTAGAACCTTACACTTTCTATAATCAAAATGACTGAAAATTTAAGAGGTGTACCAAATATTTTGTTTGAATATCAAAAAAATCAGAATTAATTGTTCAGACTAAACAATCCTAATCGTTAATATTATTAAAGTTAGGTTTTGATATTCGAATATAATTGCGCAAAATAAAAAGACTAGAACTCGATAAATACAGTTTTAGCGTTTGTGTTAACCTTTATAAGGGTAAACCTACTAGAGCCTACACACATCTACTAGATATAAAAGCTTTCTTAAAGCTGGCATGCAAAAAACAAACTATGTAATATGTATTGAAACTTTCGGCACATTTCATAACCTAAGTCTTCACCAGATATGATATAACATTGAAACCTAGTTTAGACTTAGGCCGCGTTCATGCAAAACATAGCGCACATAAATCACTTTAAAAATGCCCGTTTTGCATAAACAGAAGGGATAAACTGCAAGGTTTTGATATAAATTTGGCTTTGAGCTTTCAATTTTTCGAGCCAATGTTTCGCGTGAACGTGGCTCTCGGCTGTGAAATTGGCCCGTTTTTTTCTTCAAAATCTCAGCTGATAGAATTAAGTATGCATTTCAATTGAGTATTCTTGCCATTAACCCTAAACACTACAATCAAACTCATTCTATATACACATGTCTTTATGAAACCATCTTAATATATCACTCTCAAATGAATCGTATACATATAACTACGCTATATCACACTTCAAACGATTTCAAACTCTTGATAGAAAAAAATACACAAAAATTAAAAAGCATTTATAAGATTTGCTATCAAATCAGCCTAAATGCTAACATAGAAGCTATGAAAATATACAAAATTGTTTTATTACATACAAAGAAATAATACACAGCGCAATAGAAAATTAAACGCACTTATTTTTCAAACATTATGCAAACATCAGATCAATGTAAATGTATTGTACAAATTAATTAACATTGGTATAAGTAAAATTATATTGCTCCAGTGTATCTTTAAATGTGATACTGCGTAGAAAAAGAAGTTTGCTTTAGGAAGTCTTAGTAAGAATCTTTAAACAACAGATCTAACAAAATACATATTTTAAACCTTTAACTAGGAAATTTACAATTCGAATGCAATATAATACTAAAGATTATTAAATGCTGACTAATTCTGGAAGACCATGATTCTAGAACAGTTTTATTACAAACGTGCTATTTAGACTAAAAGTCAAGTGGCATAATAGTTCATATCTTAATTCATATTCCACAATATATAACAACCTTTAAACACAATATATTATACATAGTTAGAACAAGAATTGGAATTCGACATATTTGACCTATACCACTGAAAGGAGGATATTAAACAACTTTGGCGGACTAGATACTTATTACGATCATATGACCGTTTAACATTTCTTTGTTAACAAAATCAAGAAGTGATTATTTACCAATTTTACTTTTTATGACACAGTGCAAAAATAAATTGTTTCCTTTTACATTTAGCACCAGAATAAAAAGAAACATTTAGCACCAACATAAATCTATATTATACACCATTGAAATGCTTGTCGTAGTTTTTGATTGCGTTTCATTCGATTATTTAAGATTTACCTAAAATATTTGATAAATATTTTCAATGTATTCTTATATTTATTGCAATGGAAGGCCTTGAGACTAAGGTAAGAAGAAAATTATAAATATGAACATAAAATTATAATCCTACTTTTGACTTATGCTCTATTATAAATACCATCGTAAATGTGTAAAGTTTTTAAAGTGTAAACTGAAGCAAAACACAATAAATTTCATTTTTATATAAAGGATATTGCTTGTGAACTTCAGTTTGAAGTTTTTTACGTATACAATCCAATTGCTATGTGAACTATTATAGGATATAGCCAAAGCAACAAAACCAAAAGGATATACAGAATCTACTGGTCTTAAACCAACGGAGCCTATCGCTATCGTTGTTCACCAACGTCGCTCTTTGGTGACATTAAACCTTTGGCCTCTTATCTACGGATTGATGAATGACGCCATGATATAACATCAAAACCGTTTCCATAAATTTGATATAATATGCTTCTTTTTGATTTTTGATGACTATGGACACAAGTGCCAATATCCGTCTAAGGACCGTTTGATATGAGATAAATGAAACATGTGTTTAAATATATAAATGATTTAAAGGATATATGATAAAAGCCAGCGTAGCTTCAGCATCAACGGAGTCTATCTCTATCGCTATCTATGTTAAGCGACGTCATTTTTTCTGGTGATCTTGACCTATGACCTTGACTCCTTTTGACCTCTATGGATCAATGAAGGACACCATGATATAGCGCGTGCCCTGCGTCGTCGGCAGTCCTTCGTGCTCGTGCGTCAAGCGGCCCGGATGCATAAGCATCCATCCTTGACGCAGTTCCGTACACGAACAGTTGTAGCGCGTGAAGCGACAGCCACCGCCCTGTGGAGAGAAGAGAAAAGAGAATGAAAGAGGAGGAGAGAGAGGACGATGAAATATATAATAAAGCAGCATAGGAGTGTGAGATGAGGAGGTGGGCAGGGGGGGAAGGTGCATTTGGGTAAGGGGGTGAGGGGGGTGAGGGTGCATCAGCATCCATCCTTGACGCAGTTCCGTACACGAACAGTTGTAGCGTGTGAAACGACAGCCACCGCCCTGTGTTTGGATTCAAAAGAGGGGAGAGAAGAGGGACATAAATGACCATTTAAGTCGGCTCATTTTATTTTGATGATAACATTAATCTATGAAATTTATGAGGTTACTAGGACTAAAAGATTCGTTTCAAAAATCTTCAAAAGACCTAACTGAGCTATTGTACAAACCTTCTCAGTCGCTGACCACAGTGATTTTTATAAAGATTAATCACTTTTTTCTCATATTTTTTTCTGAGAAAAGATTTAAAGCTAAGTTACCCTTATGATAATTTTAGTTTAAAAATTTTAGCTAAAACTAACCGCATAATCTTCATGCACTTTATTGAGTGCCACATTTATGGTGTAGGTCGATGCATCGTGGTGAGGGCGAAGACAGCCTTAGGCCTTTCAACTTATTGATTCTTTATCACTTTAATTATGTATTTATTTATATTCATTCATTGCTTATACCCACCTCATAGTCTTCGTGTACTTTATTCAGCGCCACATTGATGGTGTAGGTGGAGGCATCGTGATGGGGTCGAAGGCGATCCTGGCCTGTAGGCTGGTAGCGTACCATGAAGTTCATGATGGCACGCGACTGTAAATACATTGGAATTTAAGCATATTCGGTTAAATTGAACTAGATTATCATACGTACATACATACATAAATATTATGCCCGTTTATTATTTTTATTTTTTTTAAATATATTTTCTTTTACTTTTTAGCTTGTTAATTTCATCTCTTCACATAAACTATTTTAAACATTCATTTCAAGCTGAAAATAATTTCATCTATCATACTTTGGGTCATCCAAAGTTTGTATAATTATCAAACTAGAACATAAGGAATCACTTACGCTAAGTATTAATTGAGAACTTTACAATGCATATAAAATTTAGAGCAAACATTTTTTTTTCATCACTTCACTTTTGAAAGACAAAGGGCCACTTACGTCGGTATAATATCCCTTGTAGAACTTGGCATTATAGGGAGCAACGTATTCCTTCAGAATGTAGAGCCATCCTTGTTCGTAGCCAATCTGGTTCATGTGGACGTCGTCGGTTGGGACATTTTCGTAGCCACCAGATAGACGGGGATCCTGCAAACATCAAGAAAGATTCGGAATTAAGTGGTATGGTTTGAAAGGGCGCGTACTATATAAAGTCTGAAATATAATTTCTTTCTTCTTTCTTCTTCTGATGGATGTTCCTTCTTTCGAATTTATCCAAGTATATTTCGCCAAATGTCTCTATCTCTAGCTATTCTTTGGGCCCTTTCTATGGTATTGATACCTTTCGATTTGAGTTGTTTCTTGAGAGTTGCTAGGTATGTGTTCTTGGATTTTCCTCTCGGTTTCTTAACAGGTTTTAAAGC
>LQRL01141427.1:2861-13678 GCA_001703475.1 Hydroides elegans
ACCTTGTTGGAAAGACGTAGTGAGAAAGACGATGTGAGAAAGACGTTGTAAGAAAGACGTTTTGAAGAAGACGTTGTGAAAAAGACGTTGTGGGGAAGACATGGTAAGAACGTCGTTGTGAGAAAGTCGTTGTGAGAAAGGCGTTGTGAGAGAGGCCTTGTAGGAAAGACGTGTGGAGAAAGACGTTGTGGGGAAGACATGGTAAGAAAGTCGTTGTGAGAAAGACGTTGACAGAAAAACGTTGTGGGAAAGAAGTTATGAGACAGACTTTCTGAAAAAGACGTTGTGAGATGGACGTTGTGAGCAAGAAACAAAAATATCACATTCTTAATCGACATATTTTATTGATAAATAATTGATATTTCATAGGCTTGGAGCTATGCATCTCTGATGCCTATGTTTTTCTCCAGTGCTGATCATTCTAAACCAAATTCACGGGGGATCGAAGGTCTTTAGCCTCTAGTTTTTTTAAACTATCAAATATCCTCTGAACTAATTCCGTATAGGGTATTTCATAAAATGTTGAATTGAATTTCCAACATTGAAAAGAGCACAAGAAATATGCAGTCGGTCAAATAAAAATGAGGCGGTTTAAGTCTTTTAACAATAGGTTTTAAGGATACATAGTATCGACAAAAATGCCAATTGATATCGTTAATTTACGTTTACGTTGTATTATACTAACCTCCAATATCTGTTGAAATAGTGAATACCTACATCAATAGGTTTCATTTTACCTCCGCACTTCTTTAACTTCTTGAGAAAAGATATGCTCACAAGAAAGGCACTGCAATAAAAGGTTAAATCGAAATCATATACCCGGTGATGTAGGATCTTATGTGCTTGATAAGTAAAATTTAATTTTTAATGTTTAGAGGCCGCGTTATATTTTGGGGTTTAGATTTATAATTGTTGGGGATTATTTAATCAATATAATGTATGTAATAGAAAATTAAATCACCGTGAAAACATATTGTAAGAGATTACATAACTGACTGACGTATGACATATATATGCTAGTAAATAAAGGGAGAATAATCATTTCTAGCTGTTTACATGAAAATCACTGGTACCTCAATATGAAAAATGTGTCAACATAAACCTCCATGGTCGCCAGTTTTTGAATCGCGACACCCTTCGCCTCTTCGAGATATGGTTGGGGGTTATCTAAAAAAAAAACAATGGAGAAAAATGCGATGTGTCGTATATTGTGATATTTGTACGTCTTACAAACGTAAAATTTACATAAACATTGTTTGCGACCGGGCATTACATATCTGATGATGATTGAGTGACGGACCAGTCGATGAATACCTCCTCTATCATCACCCCCCGATGGTGAATACCAACGCCTCGGCTGTAACCCCTGGGCAAACCCTCCCCCTAGAGCACTGAGACTCCCAAGATAAATGTTCGAAATATATCTCACGACCTACCCAGAAAGTAGATAATGAAGGCATAGCAATGCCCAAGGACCACACAGCACATGGCAATAACGCGTAGCCCATTCAAACAACTGATGGCATTCGCTGGTTCTTTCGCTGACACTACAGCTGGCAGGTTCTGGTAGAGCGAGAAGCACAAAAGAAGCTTCTCTGCCAAGCCTGTTTTAACAAATTATATAGATTCTACATTAGAACCCCGTTAGCTTGGTTAGCTCGAAATACGGGATAACTCGAGGTCCCCTCTTTTATATATTAGTTGTTAAAACCACGCTTAACTCTAATTTATGGATAACTCGTACCAAGCACCACGAGTTAACGAGGATCTACTGTATTTAAAAAAATGCAGACTCTAGAAAACTGCAATATTGAGTCAAATGGGAATGTCCTTTCCACGTTTTGCCGATTTGGTTAAAACTAATACATTGTACAAACAAATGTATTATATATCCTAATATACTTGTCTGTGTACCTGGTGTACGTGTTCTCGACTCTTGCTCCGATGCCCGATCATCGTAAGCGACCTTCTCAATTTGTTGTGGAGGTGACATCTCAACATCCAGTTTGGCCTCCGTTTGTTGATCATTGTTGTTATTCATGTTTCCCCCATCGCTTTCAAATGCTGCGTTGGCCTTTTCCGTGTTTGAAACGAACTTAACGCATTTCATTTCGTCGTTGATCTTGTTTGATTTATGCTTTTGGTAGCGGTCGTATGAGGATGCGATGAGAATGAGCAGGGCGAAAATACACAGCACACACCTTTGGAAAGATGAAACGTTTTTTTGTTTGTATTTTTATTTCAAAAACAAACAAAGTTGGTTTGGAATATAGAGCACAAGGCCTGATTGGGGTCAACCGAAAGATATTGTTGACTAGCCGAGTTCGAACCCAGGACCCTAAGTTTTCATGTCCTAGTGCTCTGAGCTATAGAGGTCCCTTATTAATTTCGGTTACATTTCATTTTTTGGAAATAGGGCTGAGATTTCCTATATATTCTTCGAACACTTTGTTCAAATTTTAATTATACTGAACATTTGAATTGTGATGCTACATATCTTGCTAAGGAATGAGAGAAAAATAGATACAAGGTAAATATGGCACCAGCATCGTTTTTAATGTCTCTCCCTCTGGAACACTGCATGAGCACATCCGTGACGCCTTGATACCACGGATCATACACTAAAAAAAAAATCCGCAAATTTCAATATCAAAACATATCTACATATACATAGAGGTAAAATTCAGTTTACCGTTATTTTATATCGAATTATATTTTCGATTAGAAAAATTAAATTAAATATTTAAGCTTGATCTTTGATTCAAATCACCTTTTAAATGGATAGACAATTGAATAACCTACCATTTGACATGAGAATATTGGTAGAATAGTCTTTGTATATATTTTTTATGAACGATGGTTTCAGAAAATTCGATATAAAATAACGGTAAACTGAATTTTACCTCTATTGATGTAATAGAAGTCTTTACTTTGGTCCCTTAGTTCATGCATTGAGATATGTATATTTTTCAGTAAAAAAGTTTGAGCTATTTATTTTACAAAAAATAATATTATTTTTAATTTCAAAAACATTTTTTAGTAAATATGTATTCGTAATTAGCATTTACCAACCTTGTTCATAAAGTATCAAAACATCTTCATCGGTGCATGATTGCGGGACGCAAACACCAAGTCCAGAAATGAAAAATGGTTGCTTTTTGAATAAATAAAGAATAATTTAATGAATGTTAGTGATATATTTTATTTGGAGACAATACAAATGGATATGAAACCTGGCAGACATAAATGCATATTTCAAACGGAAACTATATGATATGAAGACCAGTTTATATGATATGAAGACTAGTTTTTATCACATATTATTTCGCGACCATTCTGCTTTCGGCCTGGATTGCATAAAATAAGCGAATCTGAATCGCAAGTTGCGATTTTCAGTGTTTTCTTTGCTAGACTTTTACATTTTCAAGTAATAATCTTGTCGCTCCATGAAATTTGTCACACAGAAAACAGTGAAAATCGCTCCCTAATCGATTTGATGTATTCTAGGCTTAAGGCCGCGCTCACACAAAAGCAAGAAAACTGAAAGCTCGAAAGCAACATTTGTTTGAAAACATTGCAATTTATCCCTTCTGTTCACGCAAAAAGTGCGCTTTTCTAACAGTTTTTCGAGCTTTTCATTTGCGTGAACGCAGCTTATCGCTCTTAAATCGCACCTCGAGCGGCAATACGTTGAGATAGGCAGCAAAGCAGTAGAGTGATTCAATAGAAGCATCGGTGATATCATCAGTTGCCCTGGAGCATTGGGCCTGTCTGCCTTCCATTACAGTGTTGCCATCGAGAGCACCCGATTCTAACTTGCCTGTCGCATCGGCCACTGATAGGAAAGAGTTCAAAATGAAAATGCAAAAATTAAATCTAGGATATATTTAACGGGAGGAAGCGTCAATGGTATACATGTAAAGTATTAGAGGAACGCCAATTTATCGTGTTTCCATCGAGAGCACTCGATTCCAACTTGCCAGTCGCATCTGCCACTTGAAACAAAAAGCGAAAAAAAAAAATTGAAAACGATTCGCAAGCCTTTGCACCAATTTTCCGAAATCGCGGCGAAATTCAAAGAAAATCATTTCGATATTCGGTTTAATATTATTATCGTAACTTTACAGACGTGAAATAGGTTCGAATAAATTGGGGTTCGAATTAACGAGGAGATACTGTATTTGTTTTATACATCCGCTTTAATGACTTCTCATTTATTCGAAATAACTTACTTCTGATAGCCCATTTCTTGAATCCTGGAAATGACAAGCCATCGATGTACGCTTGGAAGTCTTGTGCACATTGAACAGTCAAATTGCTCTGCATCACAACCGCCGAATTCCGCTAAAAAATGAAAATTCTTGTTAAGGAAGGTATTAACGTTTGAGATTTATGTCAATACTGGCGTCGCTCGTCTCTCATTTTCCAAATAAGTGTTTCCAACCAGGAGCGCCGGGGATTCCTTTTACACAATTACACTACTGAATCCTTAATCTTTTAGCGAATGGATACTAATCTTTAGTTAAATTAATATATTTTGTGTTATTGGAAGAAAAACAAATCACAATTTAATTCTTATTTTATAATCAGCCAATTTAAATTGTTGCCCTATGTCTTATGGTAAAGCGAATATTTCCCAAAAATCAAAATAGCCTAAAAATGACATTAAAAAAAAAAGTGGCAAAGAAGATGCGTCTTCTGCACAAAAATGCCTCTTGCCTAAAATCCAAAAATTGATATTCTGTTATGTGATATTTCTTACCTCGTGATTAAACCATTCCAAATTCCCGACGATTCTCTCGGCGGTTTGTTGATATTGCTCTTCGGACATCGGCGCCCTCTGTCCGTAGCCAGCATCGCGTATGTAACTGAACTGGTGTTGCGCGTCAATCAGACCGATGGCGAAAATTAGTATTAAAACCGATATGTATCCCTTCAACCACATCGTTTTATATGAAGTACGATTATGCTTTTTTTTAAACTGATTGTTATATTTAAACTTAAATTATTACAAACTATTTTTTTGGTTGTTTGTCTGTGTTTTATTGTTTGTTTTCTTATGGTGTTTTTTGTTTCGATGCTTTTAATGGTATGGCGAAGCTGGTTGCCAAATGGTTATGAAATAATATGAACTTGTTGGTTTATATATTTTATATAACAATGATATGGATACGAAGATGAGTGATGTAATTCATAATCTTGCCTAGATGTATTTTATGATGATGCATACAATGCAGTTTTCGCATTAATTTTGTGTGACATGTTTTTGTGCAGATACATTGTCAGAGTCTGCAGTATCCAAGATGAAAATATATATTGCAAGATATGCAAATACAATAGAACCTCGTTAAACCGAACCCCTCGGGACCGGTCAAAACTGTTCCGTTTAACCTATTTTCCGTTTATCCGATTTATTTATAAAGAACATATGGAGACTGGGACCTCAGAAACTGTTCGGTTTAAGCGATAATTCGTTTAAACCGTGTTCGGTTAAACGAGGGTCCACTGTATTTCCAAATCTCTGGTCTCTTACCACCTTACATTTTAAGCAATTTATAATTAATGAATTATAAATAATAATAAATTAATTTCACTCTATTATTTATTTATTTTAAGCATTTATGAAATTTGCCACCCTGTGCTGATCAGTTTTCAATCATTATTCACTGTCATTGACCGTCGTATTTGAAACAGAAGATATCACGTCCATATATGGTAGATTCAACGCAAGATCACTTATGGCGTAATAGTCGTTTTAAAGATGTGATTCATAATCGCCAATGAGTCTACTTTGTGATCCTTGATCATTCAAAACATAAGTTATTATCAACGAGTGTAATAAGCATCTTCACACTAGCTGATAGGTAAACCATCACTTATTGATGAACGAGAAAAATGTCTTTTTATTTCGCGTTATCCTAAATTGATGAATTTTTTGGTTTTGTTTTCAGATGAAAAGCTAAATCAGACTTCAGAGACAATCAATGACAGTGACATCTTAACATCCGAAACGGTATGTCATCATAAAATAGTAAACTTGGTGTAAATTAGTTTCTTGAATTGCATTAAAATTTTATTCTAGGCTTGGAATTATAGAATTTTGTTTGTTTTTGTCGATTCGGAAAATCGGGTATGATATAATAACTTAACCTGTACCTCACAATAAAAATATAATTAATATGCTGGCGTACGTTTTTTATCCTTCTTCTAATAACTAATTTTCAATGCCAAAATCAAAGGCTAACTTAGGAATAAAGATAATCATGTATACAAATGTATTTGGGTTAAAAATGCGAATCTAATGCTAAGCACGATGTTTGGCTATATAATATTTAGTTCAATTGCTTTAATGGTATAAAATACATGCTACGATATTTTGATTGATTGATTTTGATTAGCTGATATTTGATATATTGATTTAATTGAGCTATTTTGATTGATATCGATTGATTGACATCTTATATATTAATCTATTTTGCAGGGAGCGAATGAAGACGAGTCGGACAAGATCAGTGACGTCAGCGGCATCTCTGATATCCGATAGTTTGATTGATCGATATTGATTGATATTGATTGATTGACATATTGATATATAATATATTGATTTATTCAAGGGCGCGAACGACGACGAGTCGGACAGGATCAGCGACGTCAGCGGCATCTCTGATATCCGATAGTTTGATTGATCGACATTGATTGATATTGATTGATTGACATATTGATATATAATATATTGATTTATTCAAGGGCGCGAACGACGACGAGTCGGACAGGATCAGCGACGTCAGCGGCATCTGATATCCGATAGTTTGATTGATCGACATTGATTGATATTGATTGATTGACATATTGATATATAATATATTGATTTATTCAAGGGCGCGAATGACGATGAGTCGGACAAAATCAGTGACGTCAGCGGCATCTCTGATATTAGCGACATCGATGACTTGAATGCTGAGGCCAAATGGAGAAATGTTTCAGGTACCGGTACATATATTTCTTAAAGTAAAAAAAAAACATTGTTGGGCGCATTTTCCATTATTAAGTTGAATTTAAGTGAGTTTAAAAGTTTTTAAATTTAAATTATTCGTGTCATCCAGGGTATAACATAAGGGTAGGAACCCTCGGTATTTTCAAGGGTAAATCAAGAATACCTAGGCAGAATTGAGGTACTCTCGAAAAAGTACCGTGGTAGAAATCGAATCAACCGAGGCAGAATTTAGTAACCGTCGAAAAACACCTAGGCAAAAATCTATCAAGGCAGAATTTAGGCACCCTCTATATTCTATATTACAGAGGTAGAATTCTAGCTTATGCCACACCCTGTCATATTACCAAAGTTGTATAATAAATTTAAGAAAAACAACTATAGTACAATGAAAAACATTATTAGAATATACTCGACCATAGGTCCCGTCGGCTGGGTACAGCGTCAAATGATGATGGGTGTCAGTCCACGTGACGTCTTAGAGCGCATCGTACCCGGCGAGGTCAACATACCCAACGACATAGATGATATGACTCTTTGGAAAGCGGTCATAGAAATGGTGACCGACCCGCCCCAACGGGAAAAGCTGCCAGAGGTTAATTTACTGGAGGACGTTGTGAATCTGATTCTGAAGAGCAAGAATATCATGGTGCTGACGGGGGCAGGGGTGAGTATTCTATATATAAAAAAAACGTAATCACTAATGACAAAAATGTTCGGAAAAAAATACTAAAATCTACTGGCAAATATGTATAAATAAATAAATCAGTGCAAATTATTAAGTAGAGGAAAACATATTGAATGATTGATAGATTACTAGGTATGCAAAACATCAAAAAAAAAAACATATGCAATATGCCAATGCAGACATAGATAAGTTTATTAACAAATTGGAATCTTTGTTCTTACGGCCGAAAACATTATATGAATATAATGAGTTCTGCATTCCATCCCTAGGTCTCCGTATCGTGTGGAATTCCAGATTTTCGTTCCAAAGACGGCATTTACTCTCGACTTGCGGTCGAATATCCAGATCTCCCCGACCCACAAGCCATGTTCGACATCCGCTACTTTAAGCATAATCAGAAACCGTTCTTCAAATTTGCAAAGGTTTGGATCGTTTGAATCTTTCGTCCGTTCATACTTACCTTATTAACCCAGCTTTCGTGAAACGAAAACTGGGTTTGTGCAATCGGTTGGTGTCCGTCCGCCGTTAGTTGATTAGTTAGTTAGTTAGTTATTTCGTAAACTTTTTAAAAACCTATCTCTTTCCACAGTTTTGGTCGTAGAGTTGTAAAACTTTAACACAAGCTTCTATATGGTCACCTCATTATGGATTGTGCTTTTGATGACGACCGAATGAATGTGGTCGCTTTGGTGGACTTCGCCATTTCCGCCCAATGTGGTCTTATATATAGTAAAAAACTCTTAGCTAGAAACCCTATCTTCTCCCACAGTTTTCATCGTAGAGCTTTCAAACTTTAACACAAGCTTCTATATTGTAACTTCATTATGGATTGTGCTTTTGATGACGATCGAATCATTGTGGTTGCCATTGTGGACTTCGCCTTTTCCGAACAATTCGGTCTTATATACATGCATAATAAAAAAATCCTTAGCTACTAAACCTATCTCCTATCACAGTATTGGTCGTAGAGCTTTCAAACTTTTACACAAGCTTCCATATGATCACCTCATTATGGATTGTGCTTTTGATGACAATCGAACCATTTTTGTCGCCATGGCGGACCTCGCCATTTCCGAAAGAAATTGGTATTGATGCTAAATAATTATAGTAATAACAATAAATAAATAAAAATGATAAATGATGGTAATAAATAAAAGAATGAATAATCATTATGATAAATCAATTATCATATTGTAACGATAACAAGGAATAATATTAATATATAATGGCATTGATACTAATAATGAATATATATGGTAAATAAGTAATTTTGATGATGATCATAAATGTTGTCGCTATTGTTGACTTTGCCATTTATGCCTTATTTGGTTTTTTATATATTCTTGTATCTTTTACTTTTACTTGAACTTATCCTTTTCATTCTTCTAATCCTTCTCATCTTTATCATTCTGGTGTGTTATATTAGCTTATACTAGGGCTGTGTCGGGTCGGGTATTTTGCTACCCGAACACCCGAAGTCAATACCCGACCCGACCCGATACCCGACCCGAAGTTCTCAGATCAGGGTTTTCTTAATGTTTAATCTGTATTTATGTTGTGAGATATGCTGTAATTCTATAGTCTAATATAAGATAAACTAAAATATCAAGTTAATTCATAATCTACTACCGAAATCTCACTGAAAGAGATTTAAAATGTTTTAGGTGACAGAACCAGTTCAAACTGCAGTTAAAAGAACAATTTAATGAACGAAATCAACTTTCATTTTTCCCATAATGCAACATTTCGGGTACCCGTACCGAAATTTGGGTTCGGGTACCCGAGGCAATTATCGGGTACCCGACTACCCGAGATACCCGACACAGCCCTAGCTTATACCCACCCTTATACTTATCATGTAATGACATATATTGACTTCTTGGAGCATGGTGTTTAACATCTGGCCAGATAGCTCAGTTGGTAGAGTATCTGCCTAATTATCCTACGATCGTGGGTTCGAACCTGGATTCAGTTCCTAATACTTTTTCATTTAAAAACGCCAAAATTATATTCCTCATATATTTCCTTAAAATATATAGTCGCATCGATTCGCTAATTCTTCAAATTCAATTATACATAATGTACTCGTGTGACATATACATGTGTGTATGTTTACACATAACAAGAGGGGCCTGTAGTTTAGTTGGTAGAGCATGGGGCTCACACTCATAAGTTCGTGGGTTCGAATCCCATCTGGTATATATATATATCCCACCTTGTAAAATATCTTAATGTAGAAGTTAAAACAAATAGATGATATGTGACTTACTTAGGCATTTTCCCGTGTTTGTGTTTAAATTGCACACTTAGTGCATATATTATATAAACGCAGGGTTCATCCTGACTCCGGCGAATTATGCGCGCGGCGCGCACGCCTCTGTTTGGGACGCGCGATTGACATGAACTTACGCGCGCAAGGAAATCATATACCCATATTTGTTTAAACATTATTGACCGTTTAACACATTAAAAATCTATTTAAAAGATATCCTTTCATAAGACAGCCCTTGATGGTTCTCATATTAAAGCATAACTATATTCATTATCCGAGCGCCGAAGCCTCGAAAGGCGCGAGCTAAAAAAGGTAAATGTTTAAGGTAAATGTTTAAAATATGCAAGTGTTGTATGCGCGATCGAAATTGTTAAAGAAAGTCGTGAAAAATAATAATAATTTTACGAAATTTCCAGATATTTCATAATAAAAGTCCTCTGCTTGTCCCTGAATATCTCAAAAAGTCCAAATTTGCTGTTTTTTCCTGATTCGAAAACGGATTTTCAAATTCCATGAATTATTTCCATGACGCTGGTAATTCTGTTTTAATAATGTAGCCTTCAGTAGATCTTTCTTACTGCGAGGCATTTCAGATCGGACAAGTAGCAGTAAACCATAAGCAAATACGATAGCCCCTCGTTAATTCGAACTACTCGGGTAGTTCCAATTAAAGAACGGTCACTGTATATACATGTATTCAAGCTACATATTTTTATGGTTTAACGGAGTCTGAATAGTTGTGGGTCCAATTATCAGGGCCGACGGTTTTTTTTTATATCTGCTATAGTCAATAACCGGGCTAATTATTCTCTACTAGACATTCAGGCCTGAAATTAAAAATGTAAGTTTTGTGGTTCGGGATGGGG
>LQRL01141436.1:19705-39880 GCA_001703475.1 Hydroides elegans
TATATATATGCATGTAAGTATTTTTATTAATATGGGTTAAATTGCACTTGAAACGTCACGTCACTTCAATGTTATACTTAATTTAATGAATCCCTAGTTTGAGGTATAAATCAAGTTCATTCGTTATTTACATAAAATCAATCGAGTACAAATAAAGTTATTTATGTTGCATGATAGGTATATGTGCATAAATCATAGACCATATATATATGAATATTTTTTATTATTTTCAATTGTTTAACAAACGAGCCAATTCAACCATATCTCTAGTGGCCCTGTTGAGTGACGCGTTGCAAGAAGACTATAGACTAGTAGAACCTCAAATAAGATAGTCAATCTTACATCGCATTCTCAAAAAAACATTTCTATATCTACATTTCTAATGACAAGTATACATGTTTATGTACGGATCACATAAATTCACTTTGTATCATGGGATAAACCATTGATATCAAACATCGTTCAATCTTAAGAAAGTAAAGTTTTGCCACGTGGCGTGAACCAATGTTACGATTACTCATTATTAGGTTAAATTATTATTGAAATAGCTACATAATGTAATAAACAATTGAAACACCTATCAATACAAGCAATAACATCTTTGGAATTAAAATAACGAACAACTTAAAATGTTCACCAAAGTCTATATTTGCGTTTCAGCGTTCAATTTCAAGATGGACAGTTCTACTTTATTTCATAATGAATGAATGTTTGTGCGATGTCCATAATTACATGCATTTTTTTTTTTGCAATCTCACACACAAGACAGATGCTGTGATCAAACACATGATTCGAATTCTAGTTAAACATCGAAAGATTTAATCAAGGAGAAGTGGTTTATGGATGACATCCTACCCATGACTGCAATCAACTCAACAGTACCCACAGCATATTAGCCGACGCCATCAAATCAGTGAAAGATTTGTACAAGCTTCTTTCACTTAGCATTCAGATGAAGGGTTCTCGGCAAAGTTGCGTTGAACTGAATATGCGTGTTTTTAGGATCCTGAGGTAGAATTAACAAGAGAGTTTTTGCTTTGAAAAAAATGCGAAAACAATTGTTCTTCAAATAAAAAATACAATAAAAACAATATTCGCTGTTTTCGAATGAAGATTGGTTAAGCTGCTAATTGAATATAATCCACACATGAATGGTTATATTATGTTATGAAATATATGTTCCACTAGCGGATCCATAATTACATTTCATTACTTGAAGAGGGCGCCAATTGTATAATATATTAGAGCTGCAGGAATCATACAAATGTAATTTTTGGAATAACAAACAAGACTGAAACTAAAACTTGAGCATGACATAAATCACGACGTTTCTACCACAGATTTCGTGTAAATAAATAGGCAGTAAATATTTGATGCCCGTTTTGCTGCAAACACAGTAGCGGTACAGGTGTCTCGACTAATGGAATGCTCTTCATCTATTTAAGTAACGCTTAGCAGCTACTCAATCACAAAAACATATGTTGGTGACGCGTCCATTTGCTGATTATTACAGGAACCAAAACCAGGGACCCGTTTTATTGCCATTAAGTAATGGGTTGTTTTATATTAGCCCAACATGATATTCTTGTGTTTTTTAGTCTTGTTTCAAATGTGATATGGACATGCTCAATGGACATTGAGGTTGCAATTTTTGTAAGAGCACTGTAAAAGCATTAGCAAGATTCACTGGTAATTGAAACGCAGGGCCAATAAGACAAACATATAAAGAGCGGATTTAGTCCCATTTTAGACTAATAAACATTGGTAATTTCGCATTTTACATTTTAAAACGTATTCATCTTTTACGGAACATGTATTTTCTCTTTTGTTCAATTACCAAAGTGGTACCAATTTTTTGTTATGCCAACCATTAATCATCACCAAAACTACAATACCTAGCATTGCTCAGTCAAAAATTACCTCAGTGATACATCATAACCAGACATCGCTACAATACCACTGAGAGCGGGGGCCTCCCTGAGTAATACGTATTCATGCCAGATAAACGTGTGATAATTGGCTGTTTAAGCCGCTTGGCAACTAGCCTTCCCGGAAGGGGAATGCTCGTTAGCGGCGATCCTTACGTTCTCCAACCTTCCGGTGAGAGGTAGTGAGAGAGGAGCTCATTACGAGCAAAACGATTTCCGCGCCCCTCCTTCACTGGCTCTTGGGGCCATTTGCCAGGCTTGTATGAAGAGGGAAGGAGTGCGGTGCTTAACCATTTACTGTGATTCTTGAGTATTTGGTCTATGAAGGGTTCATAAATGTGAGACATTTCATAAAAGGTCATATGCTAGCGAAATGTCATGATTTCAACGTCATATCTTAAAATAACTATTCAAGAATATATTTCAAATTGGTGTCTTTTTCCCTTTATACACCGTGAGCCATTAGTACTTGTATATCTTGAAAACGCTCCGATTAAGTTAATATGACGTTGTTGAACATCGCAACGACGGTTACAAGACAAATGACATAAACTGTATTAGTTTGCAGTCCTTTTGTATATATAATCCATTATTTTTGATAATAGATTATAAACTAAGTCGGCTAAAGTACTCGGTAAAATAAATTAATTAAAACATTTTACAGGTGACTCGGCCACGATCTCGTATTTTATTCTTATATATAAATATTTTCTTGCAGAAATAACTTCTTTAATCGTTTAAAATCAGGACTACGTTTTGAGATGATTGTGAGATTGTAAAAATAGTGCAACGACGTGCAAATAGTGCAAAAACGTTTAGTCGAATACCACAATTACAATTATATTTTTTGCTGAAAATATGCCAGTTTGAATTTTGCAAATAAGAGTATGTTGCCTATTTGACCACATGTAATCAATGATTTGTTTCAGGCTCCGATATCCGTTCATATTGCACGGGCGAGTCCCTGAACGCCACATGCCCTCCAAACTCCGTCGTTGTCATGGACACATCCATGTACGGACGCATGCGCATAGGCCGATGCGCAGGGAGAAAGGGAATCGGTTGCCAAGCAAATACTATAGCGATAGCGGACGAGCTGTGTTCGGGGAAACCGGCGTGCGAGATACGAGTCACACATCCCGAGATGGACCGGATTCTGACGTGCGATAAGGATTACACGCGGTATCTTGAAGCTAGTTTTCATTGCCAAACGGGTAAGTTTGTTTTATATGTAAGAATATTAGCAATGATTAACCTAAAGGCACCATCGTAGCAAAGCAAAAAAAAACTGAATTTTAGTGTCTGCTTGCGATATTAATATTATATTAAGCGTGAATGTTATAAAAGCAATATTTTATTTTCATTTTCAAATATCGTAAATTTATGTTTCAGTTTTGACACCTAATCCAGAAAGCTGTAAAAGGGCTTTCGAGATTTCTGTATCGCGACAACCCGGGTACCTCTCTAGTTACGTTTCTTCTCAAACGGATTGTGGTACAATGAAATCACCTTGGATACTCCACGCCCAACCCGGTCAGCGAATCAAGATAACATTAATCGATTTCTCATATGGAAAGAGCAGCGGCCATAGACATTCAAACTGTAAACGACGCTATGGCGAAATGACGGATTTAACGACAGATAAAGTGGAACCCATATGCGGCAGTGGTGAAAGAGTGAGCGAAGTGTATATGAGCCGAGGCAACAGACTGCAGTTGACCATTCACAAGGAAGAGGCTAAGCTGTATTCCTTCTTGATACAATTCGAAGGTATAACAATGATATCGACATTTCTTATATTTAAACCTCCTGAAATACTCAAATGAAGACTGTGATATGACAACACACTTAAACGGAAGACTGATGCAGCTAAATGGTACTGTGAAAGCTTAGGACGTTTAGACTTGAACAAATGAATTTCCTGATGCATGCTAAGCAAATTCAATGTGACACAATATTATATATAATAATATTTATAACTGCTATGATATATTTATCACGTGTTTTCTCTAGTATTCGGTTGCCCGGACCTCAAGAAGCCGCATGACGCGACATTGCGTCGCGATGGCAACACGACGGTGGTCGAGTGCGATGGAGCGAGACAAACGTGGCATCTGCAGTGCGTCGACAGCCAGTGGCATGGCGTCATTGGCAACTGTACACAACGTAAATATCTGTTTTTGTATACAAAATATAAATTGTTGTAACATGTCATGTAAAATATGTAAATGCATTTAGTATACATATATAGTGGGTATACTTTGTATTGTTGGATTTATATGCCACCGCTTTTTTTATTCAAACCTATAATGCACAATAATGTTACCTTACAGATCTGATAGCAGTCAGAACAGGACAATTCAAATCTCCTGAACAGCATTTTCCAACAGGTACGATGTACAAAAATGACAATAATTTGTAATTGTTCCAAATGGATTTAAAAAAAAAATAAAACGTTTATATGCTAGTAGATTTATCTTTAAAGTTTTCTTCATATTGACTGTTGAAATTACGAATGAAAACCCAGTGTTTCAATAAATATTGTACCAATTCCAGAAATCTATATGGTGTTGATTGTGCTGGCATCCATATTCCTCAGTGCCACCATCATTTTCATAGGTTTTGTCTGTATCAAGCAGTGAGTACTTTTTACCTTTCACTTAAGAAATATAATTCAATGGCTTTCGATACGTAAATATAAATCTAATAATGCTGCTTCAATAGATAAAATCATACTTTGTAGTTTCCTCTAAATCATCATTATCAACACTATACGTCTACAATACCTACGATATAACAAACAATCAAAATACTATAATTTTGTTTTGAAGGGTGACGGCTAAGGATCGTAATATGTCATACGATCCATATGGTGGTCCTCATCCCGGTTACCAATATCCCGGAAAAGGCGGTCAGGATTCCAACTACGACGCCTCTTTATATAGCCGAACCTCCCAACAGCGAAATGACTACATGCACGTTCAGACCACAACTGAATCGGAGGCTGAATATCAGGAGCCAACCGATTCATCGCGGCCCCATGTAGGTGATGTGGTCGAAAGAAAAAACGTTGGTACAAATGAGTCCATGAATTGCAGTCGGAATACGGAGGTCATTCCGTTGAATGTAAATTTGAATAATAGGCAATTAGCACAGGGACAGCAGGAAAGATTGAAAGCGATGAGGTATACGCATGGTGAAAATAAACCATATTTTGTGGAGTATAATACACGAGAAATAAAGAGTGTTAATACATAGGAACTGATTCATAAATGTGACATTTATGGTTGGTGAACAGTGATGTGAGGACTGATGTTCTTATGAAGAATATTATGCTTCAGAATCAGTATATTGTATATATGAACAAGTTGTATATTATATTATTTATAAATAAATTATCAAAAATAGCTTCATATATATGTTTTGATATCATTATATATATTCAATCATCATCATTGCCATAATGATAATTATAATGGTCGGCACAACCTAATTCTATGGAGTGATATGTCGATGCTGTTTACCCAGAAGTGGTGAGTATTAAGAAGGGGACTGTGTGCGGCGGACGATGTAATGTGGCAGTGAGTGAGTTACGATAGGATGTCATTTGTTACCGTTATTGTTTTCTCTGAAGTATACGCTTCAAGTCGAACGTTACTTGCTTTGTAATATTGAATTCAAAACAGAATTAAGGAGATGAGTATTTCTATCGTCAAAATGATATTATACAGGTGCTAATCACGTACTGTAAACAAATTGCACATGATGTTTCACGAAATGTTTTTATTTTGGAAATCCAGTTTCTACACGTTGTTATGCTCTTGTACAGCGAATTTGTTGACGTCGCGTCGATCGACAGCTGTATTTTATCAAGCTGATTGAGTCTGCATAGGTATAGTGACGTTTCGTGAAAAGTTGACACATCACGCATACATACACGATGCTATGTACACTTATCGTTTCGTAATATCGTATCAAAGCATCTTTAAATATAGTTATTATAAGATTATTGATATGTTTTAAAAATTATATCTCAGACCGTTAATGCAGTACATTGAGCTTTTATTACTCCTTCAATTCAATGTTTTTAAATATATGCACCCGTTTATTAGAAACTTTGTTGTGGTGTAATTGTAATTGATCAAATACATTGAAAACAAAATTTGGTCATTTCAAAATTCGATTGCAGTTTGAAAAAGAAATGAAAAGGTAAACAACAAGGCTATAGCATGAAACTTGTTGACGCTTAAGTATCATTTATACTTTTGAATGCATTTGTTTTTTTTACTGCGTTTTTAATGATCAATTACAAAGTATATCTTGAAATATTTGATGTAGCATAACTATCAGATATCTTTTTGTTTGCATTGAGTAAATAATGAAACATGATAATTTATCATACAAATAAAAAATATGGATACCTTCTTATAATTAACATCTTACTGGCAATTCCAACATCACAGCCAACTAACCCGGAGAATTCCTACAATATAAAGGAAGTGGAAATAGTTTCGCGCTTAACTAACATATCAACCAGGCTGAGTGAATTGAAATCAGCATTTTCAAACAGCTTTCTAACCAAAAACTCAGCTATATCGAACAGAGGGGATTTGCTCAATCGTCTTACATCGTATATAGGTATACAATTTCGAAGTAAAAACTGCTCAATAAATATCAGATTTTTTATTATAGTTATTCGCTTATTTAAAACCAGTAGTTGTCAGTGTATTGAATAATCAGTATGCATAAATATATAATTTCAGTGACGTATTGTGAAAACGGGTTTGTTCAATGTGGTCCTTTCCCCGGACAGTGCATAGAGGAAAAACTTATATGCGATGGCGTTCCCCATTGCGAGAATCGCTACGACGAGAGCAAATGGTTGTGTGGTAAGTAACATATATTTTAGCCCAAATCATTTGGGGGTAAATAGAAGAATATATGAGGTCCGTCCACACGTTATCATGTCTATCAGACACGTGTCATATCATCATAAAGACTCTCTTAATACCCCTCTTTGCATAAGGAAGGGTATGGGTCTGTTAGTATAAATCTACAAATGTCATTGTTATATATGGGACATATTTGACTGATCCGGATGCACACAAGAAAATCCTGACCGATTCTGTACTCGTTTACATTCTTGGTTTTTACTTACAGAGCTACCTTTTGAGGTTGGTGATATCTGGTATTGGGAAACGACCAAAAGAAACGCAGACTGTGTAACAGAAGCGCAAAAGGCTTACTCGACAGTGCGAAAAGTTGAGCAATCACCAAACAAACACCACGAAACTCAGGTTACTATATGTATATTTTTTATGGATTTTCAGTGATCGCAGTTTGTATTGTATTCGAAATTGAGAACCTATATTCATAATACCATATATAAGATAATGAAAGTGTTTTGTTAACTGTAAAAACACATGTATTCAAAGTTTAATTTGTCTATATGAAGAAATCTATGGTATTCAGAAAATAAAACAAACAACGAATTATATACTTTTATTATTTAAAGCATTAAAGGAACAATGAGCGCATTATCATTTTTCAGATACTCTTTGATATGTTCATGATGAAAGGGAGCGGAAATTTCCTTCCAAGGTCGGAGATACAAGGCACTTATAGGTTCGTTGAACGGAAGCTGACCATCGATCTACCTATACCGGGTTACAGCTACTTCTGCCTTGTAGAGGATGATATCAATGTCATGAAGTGCTATCAGAGTATGTCCGGAGAAAGTGGCAAAACAACGGTTGTTAAGGTCTCGACGAATGAGTTGATCGATATCTTAACTAAATATTTTCTAGATGCTAAAAGCACTGATACATGATATAAAAACTAAATAGCAAGGACAGTCACCTTTCAATTAGTTTATGATTTCAAATGTAGTTTATCTAAATTGGAAAGAATGCGAATCGGCCTTTTTATAAATAAAAAAGAGCATAATAACATTAAATTAATGCCGGAATCATTCATACTTCTTGGAGCCTTACATGCTAATGT
The DNA here is from genome assembly GCA_001703475.1 of Hydroides elegans. NCBI lineage: Eukaryota > Metazoa > Annelida > Polychaeta > Sabellida > Serpulidae > Hydroides > Hydroides elegans. The sequence continues at coordinate 27,637 of LQRL01141436.1, forward strand.
TATTATTCCTCTATAGTCCCATTTGCGCATAGGCTGCCAATGGTCATTTTTTTAAGAAGGCTCTACAGTTTTCTGTGGCGAGACCAAGTTCGAAGCATAGAGGGATCTGCTTCTATTTAGACAGGGTCCTCGTCAACAGTATATGAATCATTCGGTTTGCCAAGCGAAAGGGGATCTGGATCCGCTATTTCATTCAGTTTTTCATTGGAACAATGCAATATATGCCACATAATAATCCAGTATGTTTTTTTTTATTTAAGCAAAACCGTTTCTATAATTGTTATGTTTCAATAATTTCTGGTTGCATCTTTCGCTCTCCCGAGATGTTTCAATGTCGATTTAAAAGTCGTGTTTTTGAAGGCTTCCCAGTCTATGGCCGCTTGAAGTTCTTTCTGCATTTCCTTATCACTCGGGTACGGTGAAAGCTGAAACAAACCAATAAGTTTATTTTTTTGTAAAAAAAAATGCTACAAAATCCTACTAAAGGTGATGGTTCATCTATTGTAATTATGAATAATATGGTTACACTTCATACATGTTTATCGAACCCATACACCTAAAAGAAACACTACAATACAACTTCATAAAGGTTCCCAAGTCAACTACATGTATATACAATTAAACTATACATCAATTCAAAATGTGGTATACAATTAATTATCATATTTTTTAAAAAGTGTTATAATTTGCTACCTCGTGTCGTATGAGTCTAATAAGGGACTCGGATGCGTGCTGCATGTAGAAGTCCTTATTCATCATGACGCACTCGGCGCCACTGCTCACTAGGCAGAAACTTGGTTGTCGCCCCAGCACCAACTCAGCTACTCCCTATAGAAGACCAGAGAAAATATTAGTAAATTAATCATTTCATATATACAAGAAAATAACATTGTAATGGACTTTTTATCATATGTAGAGGCGCGCGATATGCTTACACACAACTTTGTAATGATTGCATTTTCAATGTAAGTATTCATGTTTTTCTTTCTTATTTTTGAATCCACTGACCGCTAAAATACGACTCATTCAAAGTATTCAAGCTGATAAAATGTTATCACATTATAATTTTAAAAAAAAATGTGAAAAAAAATACTCACAAAAACTTGACCTTTAACAAGAGTCTGAACGTGCACAAATTGTGGATCCAGGTCTGCTTCAGTAAAGTCGTCGGGGTCCTGAGAATGAGCAGACATATGGATAAATTAACAATGAATTTATGGTTTCTATTATTATACTCGAATGCAATTTGGTTACATTTTTTCATCAAAAAATTATACCATAATATTGGAGATGACAAAAGATACCGAATATGATACTTAAAATATCTTAATATACTATACATTTTTATGTTTATTTAATTAGAATTTTCGAATTTCGAGCCTGTTTTTTTCATAGGATACAACATCTGACTTTGTACTATTGTTTGAAACTTAGACGAATGCACCATAACAAATTATGAAATATATATACATTGTATAATATCTGAAAAGACAACAAACAACATCAAAAACCAAAATAACCACCAAAGACATCAATTCCAGTTTATCATCGTATATGCTTGAGTCAAAGTATAAAACATGGAGTAATTTATCAAACACATTTAACATATGCAACAACAGCCCTTTGGAATTTCAACAAACCATTGTATCGTGTATATTTTCTTGTGCAAGGAAGACAACCATTTATAATTATAACAAATATTAAGCCAAATATTGAAATTATATAAGACATTGAAAAATACAACAAAAGAAAACAACATCGATTCTCTGCACACTTACAGCAGATCCTCGTTGCCAGGGTGTTTTTGTGGACTAATTTCATAATGATAAAAAATGTCATTCATATTTTTGTCATTTTTAAACATATTTGATCCACCGACGTATATTTTAATCGATAAATGCATATTCAGTCTGTTCATCTTTTAAACGAAGACGCACTAGTAACGATTAACTTGGATATTATGAGAACTGCTCGTCATGCTCATATGGTATTCCATGTATCCGTATTACATTTTGTTTTGTTTTTGCTTAACATATTATGACATATCTAGATGGGTATTCTAAAATACATTTCCAATTTACTCAAACAATATTTGGTACCGAATGAAATAAATTCAGTTACCTTTGTTTTGAATTGCGAATCCAAATCGTGCGTGATGGTTCGAATATTGTTCTTCTTGCCGACAAGTTCTTCAATGATTTCGTCATCGTCCACCTTCCCTGAAATGAGGCAGATAATATTAATGCAGTTTCATTAGGGTTTGGCCACAGTAGAAGCTTCATACAGGATTTTTCCTAACAAACAGTGTTTACAATATGTCCCTTATAGAAACTTATTGAAGCTTGAAGCGAATTGCGTTCAAAACTCTGGCGACTTCAGCCGCCTCAAAAAGTGTTCCATTGGAAATATTTCGGAGAAGGTTTGCCGGAGAAAATACGCTTTGATGATCTTTCAAGAAGTGTATGCTTTGACATAACATTATATTGGAATAATAAAGAAGCTCGTGTATAAAAGGGTACCCAGAGCGAGGGCACTCAACGATTTATGTTTTCTTATATTCATGAAAATGTTTATTCTGAAGTTCCAAGCAAGAAACGCAGAAAAGCTTTTACAAGCAAATTAACAATCTCCTACCAGAATAAAGATTTCAAAAAATCAAATGTGTATGAGGTTATTCTTTCACAGATTCGTTTACAGAAACTAAATTTAGATAATTTTGAATTAGTTCATGTAATTACAAACATAATCCTAGAGTAAATTAATCGTTTCGAAAAATATCTTAGTTCTGTTCTGAAAAAGTAGCAAGCAAGGAAAAGCTGCTACAAGAATAAACATTAAACCGAATAAATCGTTGAGTGCCCCTCCCAGAGGATAATTGTTCTTGAATCGGATCTAATAACTTACCATTTTTCGTTTTTGCATCTTCTGTTGACACTTTCTTCCTCTTATGTTTCGCCTTGTGTCTGCGCTGTGTGGTGGACGCATTTGATACCACATCCGATTGATTACAATGTCCATTCACAATCGACCCGGTTTCATTCTGACTAGAATCACCATCTTCACCATCATTTGAAGAACCCTCATGTTGCTGATTCGCCATTTTAACATTGGCTTCGGTTAATGGCATGGTTGTAATACTTTTGGAATGCAGTTTGTTTTTACGATTGAGTTCAAAGATGGTTGGCTCCCTGGCCATTGTGACAAACGGGTTATTATTGGACGTATGGAAAGTGCCACTGCGGTGAATAGGGGGCAAATGTTTCAATTGGTGTTCGTTTGACATATTTTCATTGCGAGGGGTTTGGGGCTTGAATTTAGTTGAGTTTCTCCGCGTTAGAGATTGCAAACGATTCGATATATTACCATTGTTTGTTTCAGTCTTTATAACATCTGAGAATGCAAAAGGAAGGGGCGGAAGAGGTAAGACGTCTCCATTTGTGCTTTCTTCGGATGGTGAATTGAGTGGAATGTTAATGTCTGGCAGAATGTATCGCCGTTGCTTTTCTAGAAGAGCCTTTTCTTCTTTCTTCGTTTTCTCGTTTTTGAATTCTTTCTCCTCTCCTTGGGTTAAAAAATATATAAAGATAATATAATGAGTCGTACTATGGGAAAGAGTTTACTCACATGCGAAATTTAGTAAAACCCCTGCAAAAATTGACAGTAAGCTAAGGATACACAGTTTTTTTTCTTACAATTTCACTTTATTTGAATTGTCGGTAATGTACGACGGTTACATAAAGCTAAATGGAATTGCACTTTTAGCTGGCACCTTTGCTTTGGAAAACAAGAATTCTAGACCCTTCATAAACATGAATTTCTGTATCAAATGTTAACATAATTTTGGAATTATTCAGCCTTTCCCATTAATATTGTAATAAAAACCACATTTTTAATTACCATCTAATTTCTTGTTAGCCTCGTATGCTTCGACGCGTTTTAATTTCTTAAGCACCTGAAGACTACCCTGAAATCAACGAAACCCATAGTTATATATTGTTTCCTTATCTTGGTAGAAATCGAACACTAATCTAAAGCTAACAGCTGAGGTCACAATGTCAATTAGTACAATCAATTTCAGTCTTTATATTTATGAATGTTTTGCTGCCATGGCTCTAATTACATAGACAATTAGCAAATAACTTACATACTATATGTAAGAAAATACGGATATTACCTACACATGGACAAATAGAGACATGTTAAATATTTAAACATAGTTCTTGAATAGCTTCGCCAACCTTTGAAAATGGCAAAATATCGATATTTTCATTTTAGAAGCGGATGCCAGGATAGATTGCTTACCGATTTCACAATGAAAATCCAGTCAGAGTAATTGCTGTCTTTAACTAGAACTTCTCCCCTCCTACAAACCGGAAATAGAATAAAAGACAGTAATGTCAGGGTTAATAGCAAATTTAACTGATTAATAATGTTTGATAAAATACAAATAGATTGCATTGCAAAATTTGAAGCGCTTTAAAGAAATAGAGATACATAACAATGTCCGTTTCGAACACATTTTTGATTTTAATTAACTTGATAAAAAAGTTGAAAAAATTCTTAAATATATGAACGTACTTGAAATAGTGGAAAACACACTGATCAGGGTGCTCGATCATCTTTTCAACTGGCCACGACCTCAGAATAGAAAGACTCCTAAAAATACATATACAGTTAATTGGGTTCAAATAAATCCCCATATCAAACACAGGCCTATATTAAATTTAAAAAATCATTTTATACATTCAGTGTACATTCTTTCTGTTTCTATGCTAATGACAGGGTAAACGAGTCACAAAGTTAGATTTTTTTCGAATGACACCTCTCACAATATATCAACCAATACGTGACATATATATCAAAATAGATTGAGCATCAATGATCCCAATAAGGAATGGGTACTACCGTAGGAAATCATTGTGATCTGGATCTGTTATATTTTTGACGCCACCAGCCATAAAAATTTGATGAAAGTCCTAACAAAATAAAACAAGCCATGTTATGAATATTGTTACAAGAATGACATCAAAGCGAATTTTCAGGCAGATGTCGAATTCCGTGACCTGATAGTTTATATGATACGCGGACAAAAACACCCCGCTACTTTATTATAATAAACATGATTTAATATGGTATAAGAAAATGGAATGAAAAAAAAAGTGCTTCCATATCCCTCAGTTGAGCAAATGAACATTTATACCTGAAACCCCTTTTAAAAACCCTCCTAATTTCCATTCCAAGAAACTCACTTCAATATCAATGCTGAGCAACTCGATCGTTTCTTTCGCGACCACTGTTGACTGACGCGTCGTGCGATGAATAATAGCGAGTTCCTAAAAATCAGGTAATGCATCCATAACAAATATTTGCTCCAGAATAATAACACGTTGACATAGCTCCTAAACTCAATACATGTGTACATGGCAATCGACAAAAGGGGTGGCAGGGGTGGGTGAATCCATGTTATGGCATAACGTGTTGTGAGATTGGATTTCGTTTTCGCAGTCGATATGAGGAATAACACGACTTTTGTGATCTTTGATTCAGACGTTAAGGAAATATTGTTTTATGAGAATGTGGAGCAGAAAGCCAATGAGGCATTAAGAATATACTGTTAAGTCTATAATTAGAGTAAATGACAATGGATGTCCATAAATATATATCTATATACTCTACTTACCCCAAATGTTTGTCCTTTTTTCATGTAGGCCACCGGTTTTGCAACTTTTGTGTCTCCTTCATATACCATTATAACAACTAAAAGTACAATAAAATACTACTCTTTGAATCATTCAGAATAACATACATTGTATTTAAACGACCATTTAGAGGAAGACAGTTGATTATGATTATCTAGTTCAATTTTCAAAATATAACGTTTGACAATGGCAAAGCAAGGCAATTTTTATGTATGACAAAAGATCGTAAGGAATCTGACAGCACGGCTCCATCTCTAGATCAGGAAATATGTTTTAATTTGTTTCATATAACTGTCATTATCATGGTTTTGAACACTATTTTTTTTTATTCAAATTTATAAAACTGCAATAGCTATCCAATCGATCAACAGCATCATTTCTAAGTTTAAATATCATATTCATTACCTGATCCGGAAAGAATGAAATAAAACGCAGACGCTGGGTGGCCCTGTCGCACTATGACTCGCTTTGCCCCGAACTTCTCGTATCGCCCTACTTCCACGATTTTGCGTTGCATGCGCATGGGATACTCGGCAAACGACGAGATGTTCCGAAGGGCAATTTGGGCCTATAAATGGGATTACAAGAGCTCAGATTTATATTTTCTCTTTGGTATATTCATACTATAAACTTTTTATATCGGTTTTGTAGAAATTAACGGCACTCAGTGCCCGTTGATTGGGGATCACTGGACGGCTGTTTCCCGCACAAGCATGGTTAGTACAGATTAATGGGAAGCAGCATCCAGTGATGCCGGAATTTCAATAAATGATTCGATAATTTATTTTAAAATGTTTGTATTTAGTGACTTCAGCATCGTAGGCACGATAGATTATACGTTCCTTTCACTGACATTTTTTGTCTTGCATCATAAGTGGTTTAGCGACCAGTCAAGCTCGAGTTTGAAATCAATTTTGATCATCCATTCTTAACAATTTGCCATGCTCAACTTACATAGTGTAGTTCTTTCTCAGTTCGATCGTACGGTTGTTTTCCGAGGACCGCTTTCGCTTCATCTGATATTCGGAGCTGAAATAAATTAGATATAACCACTATTAACAAGAGCTGTCTTTTGGTGTGTCTGTAAAGTCTATTTTCCGAATTTCTTCTTAATTAAGCTATGCAATTTATAATGTGTACAGCAAATCAAAATTACAGCTTTATCATATTGGGAAGACGGTATTACATAAGCAACGTGAATTTACAATGTGAAAAGTATAAACAAGGTTTCAAACCTGTTTGTCAGCTTTGAATTTACTGATGTCGAACATGAGTTCGGTATCATTTGCAACTGCAAAATCATAAAAAGTCAGTGTGTTCAAATATGGCGCGATCTCATCATATGCCTTGTTTCTGAAATCAAAATTATTCAGCACTCGTTATATGACATCTTCATTTTTGTTCGTTCAATAAGTTGAATTTTACTCAGACTTTTGATTTATGGTATGGACAGGGACTTGTGTAAGCTTCTGATATCGCTGCGTAATTGAAACAAATATATAGAAAATTCAGCGATTTTGGTTTTACTATATTTTCTTTGAATCACGCATCGATCGCAGAAAATTCCGCAAGCACCAGTCCATGTCATTAGTTTGTTTAAAAAGCAGATATTGTATTGAAGATGATTTTTATTTCTATCAAAACACCGCAAAACATTCGCCGTACTTTCCAGGTCAATTGTACCCCAGAGAGATATACAATAGGTAGACATTAGGTTAATCCCATAACGGTCGACTCGTTTATAGAAATCAAAGACAAGTACGTAAATACTCCGTTGAAATATAATCCAAAAAGGTCACTATTCACAATATATAATAATTTAACCAGAGCGCCGCCCTATCCTGCTGATAGCATGATTGGACAATCGAAATCATATTGCAAGTAGAAAAACTTGTATATAAAAATGCATTTTTTTGCTCGAAATATGAGCAAATCGCATACTATATTTACATGTGGGGGTAAATGCATGAGAGAAATACGTAAAAACGCAGCTTGATATATCAAGTATTGGCGTCATACATATGTATTTTCAAATATAAACTCCACACGACAACACGTCTTCGCATAAACAAAATGCACTTCTTGTGACTTTTTGACACTCTTATCACTGTGACTACGAATAATATTGATGCGATGTGACTTACGTTTTCGCAAATAACGTTTTCTAAGAAATTATAAAAATCGAACCTGAGTATGTGTGCATTTGCTTCCCTGTTACAGAATATTGTCAGTTTCGCATAAAGTTGAAATTTTCTGTATAGCATTTTCTGTAAAACAAACAAAAACGAAACGAATAACAATAGGTCTCTTACACTTTTTGATCGAGATTTGAACGATTTTTTAAAATTCTACATTATGCCAAGAATTCTTTAATTTCATTTTATTTATTTCTTATTTCAAGTGTCGATGAACTACCGTAAGTCTGCGGTAGATATAACACTAAAGAAAAAGAAGCAGCTTTTTTCATGCGACCTTTTTTTTGTCTTTTGTTTTATAGCAAAATGGCGTGAAAAACGCAGTTTAACTACCCTTTTCTTAAAAAGCTTCTTTTACTTTAGTGAAACCACGGTCAAAGAATTCAATGAGAATTGGGTCATTTCCCATCTTTCAACATTTTTTTTTGTTGAATGGACGACAGCAAATAGGGTTTATATTGTGTTCTTATTTTAAAAACATCAGTACAAAACACATGAAGTTGAGATTTGTAATCATTCCAGTTGGTTCTCAAATAAGATCTCCGATATTTCGATAAAAAGCAATTCGAGACAAATATCTGGATCAGATTAAAAATACTCACCCTTCGCTCAGCATTCTTTTGCAACTTCGTATACTTCAACCGTCGGTTACCCGTCGGTGTACCCCGGCTACTACTCAGCTCCTCCTCGGACATCTTCCGTCCGTTCATCTGCGTAATAATCTTTCCATCCGGAAGACTATGACCACGACTGCTCCGTGCTTGTAACGATGTAGACGTGGACAGACTCAATCGCTTTTCGATGAGTCGTCTTGGAGAGCCAGGCGCTGCACGATTGTTGACCGGGCTGAAATCTGACCGACGCAAATCAGTTTTCGAGTTGGCTTTTCGTTTATCCAATGGACTGCCTTTGCCGTCGCTGTACTGTCGCCGATGTTCGTTGTATCCCCCGCTTCCGTTGGAGCCTTTTCGGACAGGCGATGAACTTCCACTGTTTGGAATTCGTTTGTCATTGGTGTATTTTACAGCTCGTTGGTCAATTGGCTTTGATTTGGATGCAATGCTTATATTAGCAAAGCCAGGTGATCCGAGGTGCGATTCCTTTATGGAATGCAAGTTTGGTTTGATGTCCAAAGCCGTCATTGTCTCGGTTTATTTTATTTTCGTGGATTCATTTCAATGTTGTCCAGATTCAATTAGCGGACCTTTTAATTCTGTTCCATCGGAAAAGCACGAAGAAAACTATGAATGAAATATAGGTCAATCATTTAAGGCTCCTTTAAACATTTGTATTTATCGAGAGGGCAATATAAATAAGCATTATGACCATGGGGATTACATTACAAATGATGTCTGTGATATACAAATAAATATTCGGTAATGACCCAATATTGTTGCGCTTTTAGTTTTCTATAACATAATGGACATAAGTATCGGTTATCTTTAAGCGTCACTTACCAAGCTCTTTGATGTTACCATAAAGCAATTGTGAACACTTTTACTTTTATAATTATTGTATCAATTAGTTTATCAATCGTTTTTTTGGTTGTGTTGCATTAAGCAACTGATCTTCAAAAAATAAGTTTTTAACAATCCTTTCATTAATAAGCTTTTACTGTTTTTTGCAATTAGACATCAAGCTACAATTTCAAAATGAGCTTTACAACTCCGTAAACAGGTGTTTTTAAACATTTCCCTTGTAATTCATATTTAATCCATTCTATTTTACTACATAAATCAAGCGTAATGATTATGTGTATCCTTACTCCCGCGAAGCCTTTAGCACTAATGAGGAAGATCCTTACTAAATACGACAAACTATAACTTGGCAGCTCTATGTCTGTTTAATTACTGTGTGAAAAAAATCAAACTTCCAAGACTGAGTAAACTACAACACTGGCCAGCATGTTTAAAACGGTGCCTTTATTTATAGGAAATCCATTGCACGTCCGTGTTTGATGAATAAGTGAACATATGATTATCACTGGCTCGTTCAAATAATCAGAATCAATGTTTTCTATTTTAAGGATTTGTTTCTCCTCTCAACCCATTGACGTAATGGTATTTATGAAAAGTTTACTCGTCAAATTTTGAGGATATCCTGCGCCCACATTCCAAACATAAATGAAGCGACATGCTTGTATATGACCTACAATAATCCACGCTATTTTATTAATCGAGTAGCCATGATATGTATAAGTGTCCAAGCTCTTCAGGCAAAGTCTTCCTATGAAATAATTAACATGCACTCCAGGTGCTATTATCTGTATCAAAACGGATATAAAGATATGATGTAAAACGATTTCAAAGGCAAAAAGAATATGTGTCATACATGTCAATATTATTTGTTTTTAAGTGTCCGAAAACAGATAAAACAAGGAATTTCGCAAACAAATATTTTGTTTTTGAAGAATATTCACTTGAAATTCTATAAACATCCGTAAAATATCCGTAAATGTCTTATTGGTTCTTATAGGCTTGCGCAACGGCATAAGGCTGTATAAAAAGGATACATTAAAAGAGCGATTCAAGGGGCCAGTTTCGATTTTTACTGTTTTTTCTTAAAGTGTAAAATCGCAAGGATCGCTCCTTGCGATCTCATAATCAAACTAGCTCCTTTAATGTAACAATAGTCTGATACTCAAAACTTCAATCAGTAATAATTGAACGCCGAAAATCAAATACGACAAAATTGAATCAAATGTTCTTACATATGTGCCCATTAAATAATGCTTGAGTCCCATATAGTACATCTATATATAGTAAACGCGCTTTATAACTTTGCCACTCCACGCCCGCACGCTTGATACTCCACGCCCGCACGCTTATTACTCCACGCTTGAATTCATTTTTGTCCACGCTCGCACGCTCGCACGCCTGCTGGCACGTCCGCACGCTGGCACGTCCGCACGCTTATTTATGTATATATAAAGGATGCAAGGCATTATCATTAATCATTCTGCTATAAGCCTTGATTATCACTTGAGCAGTTACCAAAAACAAAACCTTTAATACCTATTTTAATTCCTATATTAAGAACAAATTGAACACCATACAATTTATCATTAAATATCGAAGTGTTATATTATGTATACAGATTCGTTAAAGAGAATATTTACATTAGATTACCCCTTATTATGATTATAAGCAAATAATAAACGTGTTAAAAATAGTTTCACTTACTGGTTTCAAGTTACCTTTACGCTAGTAAATGAATAGTTTATGTTGTATCAGTAATTTATAGTTACTCCGTTATATTCTCATCATAATGGCAGCAACCCCGATATTGAATAACACTGTAAAACATCTGAATATGTTTATCCAACATGAGGTCAATCTGCTAATTTATAAATGAAAACTCATATTAAATTGTTATTAAATTTAGGAAACACATTGTCCTAAAGTAGTCTTAACGATAAAGCGCCTGGGGGATGGGTGGTGAGAATAACAAGTGCTTAGAAAATATTGTTTAATTATTAAGAATTCATTTTTTATATATGTAATCTACGATTATTTATCATATATAATATGCGCATTCTACATGTTCATGTTTATTTATCCACGCCCGCACGCTCGCACGCCCGCACGCCTGCACGCCCGCACGCTTAAAACACTCCACGCTAAAATCGAAATTTGTCCATGCTAAAATCCTATCGTGTGCACGATGCCAGGTTATAAGGGCGTTTACTGTACATATATTTATATATGTGATCAAAGTATACACATGTTCAATTTTGCTACCAATTTTATCCTAAAATGTTTATTTTATGCATGTATTATCAAATCCATGATGTTAGAGATTTAAACCATCATCATAAGAAAGTCATTTATAATAAAACATAATTATTATGTCATATTTGAATTGCCTTATTGGTCTCAACATCATATGGAACATAATCTTGAGTGTAATTGATTCCATGGATTAATATCACGATTTCAAGATGTCCATCGCTATCAGAGCTACACTTATCACAAATGGTATTACAATTGATACAAACTGACATCCATATAACTCTTATATCACATCACTGAATAAGCCTGTCATGTTCTTAAGTCATGAGTGAAACTGATAATGGAGAGATTCTGGGGGAATTATGGACACAGTATAATTGGATCACTTCTGTCTTTATTAATTGCTTACGAGTGTAATAAAGTGTTTCATTATAATGGTTAAAAATGTCTTATGTCAAAGTACATCAATTTATCCGCAACAAGAAGTCTACTTTTTTTGCAAAATGATTATGAATGAATGCATTTTAATTGCGACCGCTATAAGATGAAATCATTACTCTATTCAAAGATAGCCAAAAATAATGATCCGGGATTTCTGTTTTGATGAACACTCAATTAA
>LQRL01141436.1:54100-66726 GCA_001703475.1 Hydroides elegans
ATATCGGGAAATCCTAAACTGCCATCTTCATGTCAAGCGTATAAGGGCAAAAAAAAGGCTTCGTGATCTACTTTGACTTTTACATAATATCATACATTCATCTTATGCTTATTTCCAAGATCAACATTGGATTCATTTTTTATCAACGATGCGTGTTTGCATGGTGGTAAAATAAACATAGATACCTCAATTATTTATATATAATTTTTATTAACATTGAATTAAAATGCATGATAATGGCGTTTCCATGTATAAAATACATGATTTGATTTTCATTAATATGATTATGTTAACAATTTTTAATAAATTTCTTACTAATATAACTAAAAGCACAATCTAAGGGTTATGAAAAAAAAACAAGACAGTCAATGTCACAAAGCAAGTTATATTTAACACAATTTCATGTTATATTAAACTGTTGAACTCGAAGCTTAATAAATGAGTTACTAAAGTATATCATTAATTTATTTCAATAGTATCGACTATTTTGTCAATGAAAACAATTTGAGGCATTTAAAACATTACAAAAGATGGATATATGGAGTAGTTTTCTTGTGGCCAGGTCCTTATATGAGATGAGGCTGTGTTATTGTGTTTTTCTTTAACATCATATACTAACATCCCTTCAGTCTTTTAGATTATGAATAAGCCACCACATACACAGTTCTTTATACAGTTTATACACAGTCTTCGTAACAACCAACAACACAAAACCACTACGGACTTCCTTGCTTGTTTCGCACTACAATCACGGGTATGTCCGCATGCTTGATAACGTAGTCGCTGACAGATCCGAGCAACACTTTCTTGAGTTTGTTGCGCCCTCTTGTGCCCATAACAATGGCGAATGCACCCTCGTCTCGAGCGGCTTCGATGATCGCTTGGCCCGCGTTCTTCGAGGGGACAGAGAGAACATTGCCGTTTATCTGCAATACGAATGGAAAGTAAGTGAGACGCAAGTCAAAATATATACGAAATAGATGTTTGAAAAGGGTGCATTATTTATGTATTTTGTATAACGCGTAGACTGATGCACGTAGAAACATGATGGGAATAACTGAACACATTCACGATTCCCTATAAGTAATAAAAAAACATTCATTGGTTGGTTTAGCAGAGGTGATTGAAATAATTTTGCATCGTCGCAAGACGTTTTAAAAAATCGACGTGACCAAATCCTTCCAATTTGACATATCTTTTAATCCATTTCTTTTAGATATATTGTAACCTCTAAACAAAACTAGCAAATCGACCCAAAATATGTATGATATGATTAAAACATACCTTTGCTTTTTGCATCTTATTCTTATATCGCTCCTCCAGTTCAGTGATTCTGGAATATTGGCGTTCTAAGGATTCTGTCATTGGGCCGCCCTTGGCAATTTCCTTTTCTAAACAACGAAATACTTATTTAAAATACAAGAATAAGTGGCTCATGAACAACATTTTTGTATACAATTTAATATTTCAAATGAAATACATGTATGCCGATCACAATATATTTAATCATATATTCAATTCTAAATAATAAAATATTAGTTAAGGAATGATTATTTCCATAGTTGTTTATAGAGAACTGTTGAGACTTAATTTGTTAAAAGGATCATACAACGTTTTGAAATAAAACTTTTACATTAGAGACGTTTTCCAAAACCATAGCATATTTCAGCTTTAAACTATAACGTATAATGAAGATGAAATTTAGTTGAAAAATGCATATTCAAATATCTGGATCGAAATACAGCAATCTAAAAATGCATCATATTGTTTAAAAGCTAAAATAACTAAATGTATAATCCAATGAAACTGAAATCAATCAATACCTCAAAACTCAATTCAAATACGAAGCAAAAGTAGAATAGAATAAAATGCAAAACAAATATATATATATAGTCATAGAATGAAATAAATTCGTGATATTTGAACTATAATCAAATATCCTATAAACTATATACACATCACATCAACCTCAATCCATGCTCCTAGAGTATATGATGCATCAAACAGAGTCTACTCACGGACTTTATCTATATTGAAACTGTCCAGACCATGAATCAATTGTACCGAATTGCAGGGATGGTGCAGGTATCGAACATACCCTGTGATAAGCATGTAGTAGAAAAAAAGAAAGAAGTGTGTTTTAGTATAGAACATTGTAATAGCGTTTTGAGAGATAAAGGTGTCAGTCGGGATAAAGGATGGAACAAAACCCACAGCGCGCCCTGTAACAAACACATCAAATATTATATATAATCATTCACTTATCAAAAACTTCTTAAGTTGTTAAGCATCTTAAAGAAATATTCTATTCAATTATTTTTACTTAAGATATGAGAAACGGGTTAGCGAAAGATATTAGTGAATTGGAATTTATCTTTAACATTTTGTTGAAATATACCTATCCAGGCAGAAAGTACCACTTCATTATTACGAAAACGACTAGACATGTTTCGCCGAATGTCCTACATAATCAGAGTCTGAAAATGTTCAGGTACGTGATAATAATCGCGAATTCGAGTTGTTGGAGTAAGTTTTGTTACCTAGGCAAAACGTAAAGAACTATATTTACTCATAACCCAAACGTTGATTTTAAAAAAATTTTTCGAATCCTAGTGGTGATACATATGGCTGGTTGCACTCCGCGGTGTTAGCCTCAAGCCGGGCTTGGGAATTTCAGGAAATGCGTGTTTTTCAGTTGGTCAATGTTTATGAACATTTATTTGTGAACATCATTCATATTAATGGCCTTTATTATAAGAAGTGTTGAAATATACGTTTAAAGCCTCTGGAAGGAAAATAAATCCGCGTTCAAGCATCGCTCAAGCGCTGCTTGGGGCTAAAACCACGGAGTGCAACCAGCCAATAATGAGTAGAAAAGGATACGGAGAATTACAATTGAGTTCATTAATATGACTCAAAAGCTGAACGTTAAAATATAACACATAGGTCTACATGTATATATATAGGTCCATGTAATCTTCTTTTTTAAATGCGGAAGTACATCACCAAAGAGAACTCACAGTTAATATATAGAAAAAACAACAAATCATTAAAAATACACATTTGCAAGTAGAAAAACAAAGTGAAACAACATATTTACATTTCCGATTCTTTAATGTAACTTACGTATTTTCCCAAAATCACATTCTTCTGGGACATATAACACGACCATTTCGTTATCTCGCATATGTAGATAGTCATGGTACCCTAACATATTGGGTTTAAAAAGAAATTTAGATAATTGTTTATAACTATCGTTCAAACTAAAGTATGTAAACTGGAGGAGCTCAAAATGATGAAGCATAGCATAATGATCGAATGCAACAGAATAAAGCGATACGATCCGGGAGTTAACTTTGCCGTTACCAAAACAGGGCATTTAGAAAGGCAATAGTTTAATTTTGCTATGTTTCATTCGTTAATTGAATGATTGAAAGTTGTTATTAATAGTTTTTTAATATCATATACGTATTATATATGGTCCATGTGAAAAGAGCCACTATCAGCCAACTGTTTATGTACAGAGACTATTGTGGTGGATTGATGAAGTAGTTCCCAACCAAAAAAGATCCAATGATGAATGATTTATTCCCCATACCTTACAGGCCTCATGAAGGCAACCTATATAAATAACTCGAATATCTTTCCTCGGTATTGCCACTACAAAGTGAAGCTCGAATATCATGACGAAATAGTTTCTCTTCTTGTATCATAACGATTGCATGTGTATTTTATAATGGTATAATTAAAAGAAAGGATCCACCTGCGTAAATAACGTGTTTTCCAAGATTCCGAACTATGCATCACAACATTTGATTAAACTGCGCTATTAGATAGAATCTATTATCGATTCTATTTAATAGCGACCAAAATACTACATGTAATATTTTGGTCAACACAGTTACAATAACGCTTGACATAAGTATAAATGTTATGCAAGAGCGTTGTTTTAATTTGAAAGGCGAAACACGAGGATTAAGACAATGTCGGACTGATAAAAATTTGAAAGTCAACAAAACAAATCATTAAAAATGACGGGTCTTTGTTATGTCAAGCCCACCTATCTTAATTCTGCATTGATCTACATTGGTATGCAGTGGCATCTTGAAATGGTATACGAGTAGTACATGGTAATTACTCTTCCCATGTTGTTCAACTGTTATTATTCGCCTCCGTTATGATAACTCTTCGTGGGATTAAGGACCATGCTTACCTTGATAACAGTTGTGAGCAGTTTATCAATTACTCAATGGACGTCAATATATACAGCAACTTCCAAACATCCACAACAATGAAGTGGGATGTTTACTATTACTACCAGGGAGTAATGACCAAGAATAAAGATTAGCGTAGATGAACATAGGATAACAGAACTGTATGTCACCGCGTAAACTGATTTGAAATTCTCAGCATTAAATACCAAGCTCATGAATTGAAAATTTGAAATAAAAAAGAAACCCACTCAGAAAATTAAGTCATTACAATTTTACGTCCCTATATCCGACTTCGTCACATATTGGTACACTGGTGCTCCCATTATCCATGATAAATGTCGTTTTGCAAATATTTCAAGGCATATCAACAAACGACAACGTCCTTGTCACATTTCTTAAAACGTCTTGCCGAATGAGCAGTTTAAACAATTGTTACAAAAATATTACTGCTCTTTATTTTTTATTCTTTTTTTGAATAATTATTATATATTTTTAAAGATTTACTTAAGGTTTCAACGTGTATCCTCGCACACTAGACTTAGTATTAAGTTATCTCGCATTATCTGTCATAATCAATCTTGGTTTCGGTTAAGCAACGAGAGACGTGTGTTATCTTATTGCTATTTAGTACGACATATCCCGAGCAAAAGCTTTGATAAAAGAACACTTCGATCAAATAAACATTTTGAACCAAATCTGAATCAAATTCGAGACAAAAAATAGCTATTAAATAGGCAATTATTGTAAACAGTTTATCATCAAATAGCCGTAAATTTATCTTATTTAGTATAAATTGTACTAATAATATTTACAATAGAAAAATTAAAAGCACCTCAATGCTTGGTCATTTTAAATAAGCAATGTTATATTTTAAAATGTTATACATATAATTAAATTTGATTCTTCATGGCAGTTCAACAAATATTTTTAATTTTACAAATTGACCGACATCTTGACATTATCGGACAACGAAATAGTGAGCACACTGACGTGGCCACATAGTATAATATCTCGAAAACTTATATTTATAATCCATGTAAACGCTAATTCTACTCGGTGACATTGAGAAGTCATCTTTTCAAAAAAAAGTATATTAAATTATACCTACAATCGAAAGCATATTCTGCATGCTCACTGCCATCGATAGCCAGAGCAATTATCCTCTTTTCCGCCATTTTAGTTTTCAATTTATTCCATATAAACACCGATTTCTACGTAGTAAGCAACTTCATCAATGCAATCAACAACTATTCATGTGATGCAAGAGTTTCTGTTTATCCAGAATATACCGAGAGGTGAAATGCCAACGGCCCTTTATTACTCGATGCTCCTACCTACTGATTGCTGAGTTTATGTGGAGAATACGGGAGGAGAAAGCTCATTAAGATTTATTTGTTACAGAACCATATGTCTGTTTGTTTCTTCTGACTAGGGACCGGCTATGAAATGAATGTAAGGTAATTATTCTGTGACTTGGTGAATGCCACAGTTACAGTTCGAACATAACTTATTATATGAGTATACATGTATATGTTACAAACTAATCTCTGTCAATTCGTACTTAAATTTAATGTATCCTGCTAAAACATTTTGGAACTTTGGAATGGCAACACATGAATAACATTTAAAAATCAGCAGATAAATGTAAATGAACAATATTTATAATCATATGTTTTGAATTCATGTTTCAAATACATATATAATCTATATTAACTATATACATGTAATATCATTTCTCATATCCGGATCTCACCTGATAATAGATTGGTTTAAGTTTTGCCGTGTAGTAGAAAATATAGTAAAGTCGTGTAGTGAACAAATTTAAACCTGTGCTATTAATGAATATTGCATATTCTTACTGGCCATTCAACGGCTCGGCATTTTTGGTAATTGAATAACTCTGAATCAATATAGATACTTGCGACAGTCATTCAGATTCCGGATTTTTTTTTTCTAATAACTTCGAATCAAGATCAAATGCTATTTATCGTCGCTTATATGTATATAGTCGTTTGTTTTATTATCGTAAACATTGACGTCGTTGTCTGCCCGTCGCTCAGGAGGCAATGGCGGTGAAGTCTCCGTATGCGTTTGAGTGTCTGCATTGGGGAGCTTACCAAGCTGAAAATTAAAAGTAAATATACAGTCGTAATTGGTTTTAACATTCTTTTTGATATAATATTTCATATTATGATATTTTAATATTTCATGTTATTCAAGTTCTCCCCTTTTATGAATAATGGTAAGACCAGCTTGACCAACTTGTGTAAATCCCGACCAATACATGGGCCTTGGTATTATGACACCTGCTATATGTGTCAGCTATGGGTAGAAAAGGTCAGGGTTATTTTGACTTCATTTGAACATCCAATCTCTGTAGATGCGTTACTTAGATTCGCATGTTATGATACAGTGGAACCTCGTTTACTCGAAAAACGTTCTCTCGAATTATCGATTTACCTATGTTATATTTCAAATTTCCCCTCGTTCTTGTTTAAGTCGCATAAACTACAATTGACTAGAAGTCCCGAGCACTTCGAGTTAAGGAACTTTATCATATTGTATGTAAAATGTTATATTTGTATATATAATGGTACGACCCGTTGTTTTGTCGAAGTTAGTAAGCGTGGAACTGACTCACTTCCACGAATGTAGATTTCGAGGTCATCAAAAGTGCCAGAGGTTATTTCAATGAGATTCCCACAAGAGTTGAGCTCTCGTTAATTCGTGAATTCTTTAGCCAATGCGCGAGTATCGTTTCGACGGCGTGAATGTACATGTATTTTGAGATGACGGTTGCGATTGAGCGACCATCCATTTAAGGTAAAAGTTATCCATGCCGTTGTATTATAAGACTGAAAATGGCATTATTTGTATGCGTCCTTTATGTCAGACGAAAGTAAATCAAACACTACTAGTGTCCATTATTTGAAATTTGAATGAGGCTCGATATTGTGCAGATTTTAGTCAAATGGTCGTCGGGTGTTGGGTGCCTAGATGCATGTCCCTAACATATGGGGTGCATAAGAATAATTTATACCCAAAATATATATATGAACACTTCTCTATTATTTCCCGCCTTTTTTATATTTGAACCCTATGCTCATTGCGTTATTTAAATAGCATGAATTTAGATATTTCGTTATCATGTTTTTACTTCAAACTACATTTCTTTTTTTTCAATGTCAACGTTTCGTTTCGTTCAAAAGAAATTATATACTGTACTGTTTATAACGTTTTTCTCAAATTCACCAAACTTAAATCGACTCCATTTTTTTTCCGTTTCGGGCTTTGATTCATTATCCTTGTCTTTGTTCTTAAATATTCTCTGGAGAGCACTATCTGAAATACCGATAATATCTATTGTCTTTTTGAAGAATCAGTGACTCGAAAACCTTTTTGGCAGTCAATTGCTCGGTAACAATTCTATATATTCAACTGATATTTTGCAATTGAATAGTTAAATTGTAAATGTAAGAATGGATTAGACTGTAATGAGAATACACCTCAACGTAAAACGTACAACTATGACCCAGCACAAAAGTGATCTGATTTTGTCCAAAAAATCGATACAACGGTCTAAGTCAAATTATTTCAAACATACTTTAACACGATTTTTCGTTGATATCGACTTGTGTTTTAATTTTCAACTTACCGTGTTATCTGCAATAAAATCATATTCGACTTGGCCTTCTGTTTCGACTGCTTCATGGTAATCTTCTCTCTCGATTGTTGCGGACCCATTATACACTGGATTATGCATGTTTGTTACAGCTTCTTCGGTCTTATCCCTTTTGAATAGGATTTAATTATTAATAAATTAATAACAATTTTCATTTAATTATATCTATATGTATATTCTCTGTGTGTATTTTACAACATTTTTCACTATATAAGCTTCAATGTTTGCATATATTGAACATAATGGTTTAACAACTCAAATAGAAAGTCAATGATTACTCTAGGCATATCCATTAAAATTATCAAATTACTCAAATGATAGCAGTTGGATACAATACTTAAATGGCTTAAGATTACTCGTTTATTGCTAGCAGCATTTAATATAACACCTACTGGTTCTTATGTCTGTATTTCTTCCAAAAGAACAGGAATATAAGAATCACACACACGAGGATTGCAACACAGATAATTGGAACTGCAATTAAAGCAGCATTCGACGAATTTTCTTTCGAGGATGTGCTTTTCTCTGCAAAATACCTAGTATAGTATGTGAAGTTTTCGGTATAGATATAAAAAGGAAACATCAACATTTGAACCAATAAAAAGGTTATGCATAACAAATAATTATTTCAATGAAACAAATATTAAATTTACTGCAACGAATAGACTGCCCTTGTTTTTGTTAGAAATTGGGACAGGTACAATAAAAAAACTTTCAAAAACCTCTTGATTTTGGTGATTCCGGAGTTCCTCTCATTGGACAGGTGCAGTTTGCACAACATGTTTCAATGCATGTCGCAGCCGCCAAATCATATGATGTTCCTCCGGAACAGCACCGCTTGTGTATTATGCGATGATCACAAAGATAGAAAGCACTACAGTCCCCGATTACTGGATGGGTCCCATTGCATGGGAACGTTATTGGGGAACAACTACCTGAGTATGAGAAATGAGAAGACAATTTTTAAAATGTTGAAATAGATAGTTTTTGTGAACTGAAACATTCAACCACCTTGGTAAATAGGTGATATTCGCCTATGAATATGAATAAATAGGTGATATTCGCTATTTATTCAGTCAATGTCAACATTCACTGGTTCACTCAGCGAATGTCAACGATGCCAAAAATGTCCAGACATGGTCAACATACGCTGAAATTTGCCCTAAAATTACGCAGATTGACTAAAACAATATTCGATAAATAAATTATGTGTGCAGGTATGTTATGCGATACAATATACATCTTCTGTTTCAACACTATAAATTCGCTATACAGCATAGTATATATTTGCTTGCATATTGAGGAGTACGTTCTAAAATTTTGGACGTAAGCAACAATATTTTACTCATCACAACGTCACGACGAAATTTGTACATGGACAAAGCTATTACATGATGGTGAAAATGTCATTTCTTTGAATGTTATGCATCAGAACTAAGTTCTTTAATCTTCATTAAAATATATTTAGATTTACTTAGTGAGTTATCATAGTAGCAACAAGCGACTTACCATCAAATACATCGTTTTCATTTGTGGCGATAAACACATCTGGTTCTTGTTGACAACTGGTAGCTGCAATATTTAATGGTATTTCACGGGTCAGTGAATGGTGACCTTTATACAATATTTAATAAATATATATGAAATTTAACATAAATGTTAGCGACTTATATCATAAAACGTTAATCCGTTTTATGTATTTGTTACGGTTTGATTAGTAAACTACAATGCAAAGTAACTGCTTTTTTAGTTGTGCTGTCGCGAATATATTATTAGTTTTTTACAATCAAAAATTAAATGTTAATCGCAGCGAACTTCGGAACATGTGTATGTAAAAAAAATTAGGTTTTGCTCGAGTGCCACATAACATACATGAAGTCATAAGTTTTAACTTGGCAAAATGCGATACTTATTGACATAAACACATATATAAGAATTATCCGGATCTTTATCAATGGAGTTTCAATTGCCTTGTATTTAACCATTTTTACTTATATCTCGATTTTCTTTTTTTTATCCTATCCTATAATGAAATTGGAGACCTTCTAGCATAAGAAAAATGTTAGCTATGACTATTTGTAATGACAGCGATAGCGATAACGATAACGATTCTATGATTGATTTAGCATTATGCTAGATATTGCGCATGTACATTTATTTTTATGTGCATATAAATGTATATCGCATTGTGAATAAAACGACATGTATTGGCATTCCAGTTATAATATAAGAATGAACTTCCCTATCTGACAATAAACTATCTTGCTTTACACGAATCACAACCCGGACAAGGAAATTTCAAAACCACTAATGTGATTGCCAAAATACTAATGAATCATTTTGAATCACGTTTTTTTGCGGGCATTACACTTGAAACACATAGCTTTTAAGGATAGATTTAATCGCATGCTGTATGCTTGGTGTATAAAGCGAAATTTAAACAATGAGTTAGATTCAAAACTGAAAAAAAAAAAACAGTTTGAGAGTAATTAATTTCGTATTTTTTCTAATAGATTAGCACCCTCCGGACAATTCCCCCCTTTGACTATTCCCCCTGCGCAATCCCCCCTTTAAAAGTTTTTTTAAGTTGTTCTAAACTTTGAAAAAGCAATTCAGAGCATTTTTACATTAGAATACTTTGAAATATAGACATATTTCACCATTTACAAGATTGGAATACATAAAAAACCATCCTCAATATTTTTCAGTCATATATTTTGATTTAACAATTTAATTTGAATGTGTTATATTGCATATAATTCGTTAATTATTCTATTATGAACCAGCCAAAACAGAAACAAGGGATATCAATTCGATCAGAGTAAGCACCAGGATTTACCAAAATAAAAAAATATCGATGCTTTACTATTCTACAATATTAGTGTCAAATGCCTTGGGAAAGCAGCATGTAATACCATGTTATAAAACACTATAGAAGTACTAAAGTTCTTTTGATGTCACTAAAAATATCGAATTAAACTAAATAAATTCTATGGAAAATGTCATAAAAGCCAGAATAAACTACAATTTGTTCCCCTAAGGTGCCGCATTGTATATTATTCCGTTAAAGAGAACCATAATGTATTAAGTATACTTATCTTTGAAATGGAAGTCGATAATACCATACAAATCGACGGGGAGATTGACAGTGTTTGGAAAAGCAGATATGAGAGCCAATAAAATGACAAACAAAGCATGTTTTTATTTATTGGACTGCGACTTATATTTTTCAAATTCTCAGCGAATGAAATGACATATGGAACACATCGACTTTGTTTGGGATATGACATATACATGCATGTTCAAGGGGTCGAACCAGAAACACTTAACCCAATTTAATTGGATACATATGAAAGTAGGACCATGTGTATTTTGAGACGGTAATTCACCGTTGATGTTTGACATCAGAACGAAGCTTGAAGCAAAACGTCATCTTTGTGTCTTATTATTTCCCTCAGACCATCAAAGCATATACGAATACGATGATGTAACACGAACAACGTCAATGTTGCGTCGTAACGACGTTCCCACCAAATAATTTAATTTGAAAGACTTTTTCACAAATATAATCGCCATTACAAATGAATCATGTGCACGAATGATGTCTTAACAACGTGATTTTATGCAACACAATTGTGTTGATTTATCACATCGCAGTATTTTTATTCTTATAACTGTTATCGGGACATTAGAAACGATAATTTGAAATGACGTTCTAAGTGGGTTTTAATCGTCGGGTACCGATTCAGGAAGCAAATATTATTCTAACCACAAACTCTTGAAATAACCGAATCGGCAAACAACATTCTTAAAACGTATATATTCTAAAACATATATATGTCGCCGCTACGATGTAAAAATACCTTTACCAAAATGCACTCCCGCCTTTGGCGCTCGCATATATATGCTATTTTCAGGTTAGATAACGCTTGCGGATGTCATAATGCGTGCGCAAGTGTCATTTTGGATGACAGCCTGTGCGATCGTTGATTTTAGTTTAAGATACACCCATGTATTCTTTATATGTCAGATATTGATGACGAAACGACGTCGGAGACAAAACACTGGCAAAAAACACACCTTGGCTGAATTTGCACTCGGTCATTAAGTAACTAGATATCGACAACAAAGCATCGTCTGAAAAATATGCGTCCGTGAAGGACGAAATTACGACCAAATGAATAATCTTTATCGAGTTAGCTATTTAAAGAAATAAAGACTTTGAAACACAACATGCATATATTATTTGAGAAGGCCCCGTTAGACCCGCAATGTATGTGCTTTTTAACCTTGTTTATCGAACTATTGAATGACAATATTTTTATTTATAAGAAATATGGGCACAATTCCATGTATCTTTTAAAAATCATATTCAAAGAAAATTATTAATATTTTTAAAAAGATACAGACAGGTGCGGCAAAATAATTGGCAATATTTCGCGTTTACGGCGTCCAAAAATATTGAATAATAACAAAGTTATCGAAGAAATCATCATTTTTAGTGGGTCCATATATAGTTTATCTATAAATAAATCAATAACGGCCGATCGATGTAAACTAACCCCAATTTAAAAACAAATAGTTTCTTAATTTTAAAGTTTTTACAATTTACAAAATAAAATTGTTAAACTCGTTCAAGCTTATATTCATCATTTATTTTTCGGGGGGAATTGCACAGGGGGAAGTTGTCCTGCAGGGGGAATGGTCCAGGGGGAGTTGTCCGGGGGAAT
>LQRL01141436.1:66888-87364 GCA_001703475.1 Hydroides elegans
ATGTGACCCATATGCAATAAGGCATGGAGATATGATATATATCATAGGAAAATTATCCATTTGTCCCCCATCAACTCTTCACTGCCTTATGATAACATGATATCTTGGGATGTATTTATACAAAGGCAAATAGTGACGCTTGAATATGTCACTGTAACTACAAAAATGTTTATCATGGTATCCAAAAAAATCTACGATGTGACAGCTTGGGAATCACAGGCGAATAATAGCTACAAAATACTATGAAAATATTTTTGAGAATCTGAAAAGAACCGGTAACCGAAGCGATTAATTGCATTTTAAAACATAAAATCATAACTCAATTTACCGTTTAATTCATGTGAAGGTTTCTTAACATCCGTTTGGAAAAATATATTGAATTATAATCTACATATTGTTTTATATCGTAAGGTATGCTATTCAATAGGTCATTGATTCAAAAGAGCATATTGTTAAATATAAAGCAGAAATATTGTATTTCTTGAATCAACATAGAACATAATCTAATGCTGGATTCAATTTATCGTCATTCTACTATTGGCAATTTTGTCAGTCCATGGTATCAAGTAATTACCCTTCTGACTTTCTGGATCAAATCGTCGTGTTT
This sequence comes from Hydroides elegans, assembly GCA_001703475.1. Taxonomy (NCBI): domain Eukaryota; kingdom Metazoa; phylum Annelida; class Polychaeta; order Sabellida; family Serpulidae; genus Hydroides; species Hydroides elegans. The sequence continues at coordinate 67,496 of LQRL01141436.1, forward strand.
TACAAAGTTTTACGTAAACTGTATTTCATGTTCATTCGGACTATTTTGCAATATATTTTACATTAATACAGGCACAAATAGGCCCTTTAATGAAATTACTACACTCATATTTGTCATATTACGGTGTTTAATTAAGAAGAGTTTACAATATGACTGAGCTAATTTATTAGGAATTAGAGTCTAAACAATTTGAACATAGAAGTATATTAAACAATTTATGTAGAATTATATCTTAAGTAATCATTCGTGATGGAAAATTGATAGCTGGTATTAACCCGATCAGACTTATTTTCAATTATATTCACAACTGGCTCTAATAATAGTTTTGGATTCTTATCAATAGAATAGTCTTATTATAATTGTGTCATGACGTTTCCCCATTGTACACGAACATATCGATGATTTAGTGAAGGTTTATGTTGTGTTAGACACACTTTCGGATTCAACTGATGGTGTTTGAAATAACTTAGTTAACTTTGGGCAAAATCATGGATCAGGATTTAACTATATGACTCTCGAAAATAAGTGAAAAGTGATATTAATATTCATTAAGAATGTAAGTTAGTGATTGGTGACTTAATCCGTTACTGCGAACATTCTGTTTTGACGTATTTGAGGATTTATTTATTGCAGTACAATTAGCATCATGCTATCATCCTTACATAATACAATGAAAACTATATTTCATTTAATCCGGCGTTTCCAGCTATTTAACTCATACAAAATACTGATAAAGTGTTTTAATGGGTATACAAGTCTCGAAAAAATGCATATGTCCCCATATGTTTAATGTAAATGTGTCTCATTGCAACAAAAAAAAATGTATTATTCTTTTTTTTATTACATGGTTGAAGCATTTTACAGGGCACTACCACCCGGTCATTATCTTTTGTGATAATGATGCGTAGTTTTTTTTGTGTAAAAAATAAAATGGCTGAATCATTTCAATAAGATAAAATTGACTCTGCCTGGAATTTAACCCCTGCCACCCGGGTGCCCTTACCACTTGAGCCTGATGCATATGGGGTTCTTATCTACACTGTTGGTATATGTAAGAGAACGTTATGGCAGCTGAGAGAGATGTTATGCACACACACGCCTACTCAGTACTCGATGAACTTGACCTAGCATTGTAAACTAATAGGAAGTTTGCCAAAGGTACTATTAACGATAATGGTAGATGTTTAGTAGATTTTTAACGCAGAATAGTTTTTATGCAACTAATACGCTTTTTAGACATAAACTAACAAATATTTCGACTTGGGAAAGCCCATATTTTCCCCAGCATCGACGAAATCCATATCGAAATCAAATTGATTATATACTGGCCCATGTCTCATGAAAGAAAAACAATAATGACTCAAAAGCAATCAATAATTAAAAAACGTTTAGTGATCAGAAACCGGAAATTGTCAGCTTCAAAGTCAACTGGGAAGTTTTATGTAGAAAACCACAAACTCAAAATAAAAACATATCAATTGACCACCTACGAGATAAAAATATACAGCAAAGTTACAGCCAAGGTATTCAGAAAGACTTACTAAAAATAAATAGAGAAACAAATCAGCAGCATTGGACAACCATCATTCAAATTTATATTGAAAACTCTGAAAAATTAAAGCCAAAATTACATAAAAATAAGCCGTTAGATCCCATCATAGAAGAGCTATCCACCAAACATAAACAAATCAAACTCCGAATAGAACATACCACTGGTAGAGAGGAAATCAGAAATCTAAAAACGAAAAGGAATGCCATATTGAGAAATTGTTAAGCCAAATCAAAGATAAAGAACAATCTAAAAATGACAGTAGACGTATGTTTAAAGCTATACAACTTATTCACAAAACATCAGGAGGAAACATAATTGTGAAAGACAAGCAAGGAAATATAGCTGGAAATACACAACAAAAAATCAAAAATATATCGGAACATTTTAGTAATACATTTTATAGTAGAGAAGAAAAGGAGTGTCTCAATGTTCAACCATGTAAATTAGATGTATCATTCTCACCGAAAGAAATAGAAACAGCTATAAAATCATTGAAAAATAATAAAAGCAGTGGATGTGACAATTTACGTTCTGAATATTTAAAATATGCACCTAGTGAAATATTAGAAGAAATAGCAGTATTATTAAATAATGTAGCAGAAACCGGAAGCTATCAAAAAGAAATAAAAACCGGTCATTTAACACCTCTTTAAAAACCAGGAAAAACAAAAGGACCGCCAGAAAATCTACAACCAGTCATCCTCCTATCTACCCTTAGAAAAATTCTAGCAATATGCCTTATAAAAAGAATACAAGGAAGACTACATGAAAATACTATTCCAATTCCACAAACCGCATATACAAGTAATTGAAGTACAACAGAACTATTGTTCACGTTTAAAGTTAAAGTCCTTGCGGAAAAGGCAATATCATCAATTGGCTATGAAACAAATCTGCTTATGCTCGATATGAGCAAAGCTTTTGACACTTTAAAAAGGGACATAATAATTGAAGATCTAAGGAAAGTGCTAAAAAAGGACGAAATCCACCTAGTCGCATTAATGCTAGATAATGTTGAATTGTGTGTAAAACTCGAAAATTAACTAGGAACTGCGTTTAAAACAAATATAGGATCACCCCAAGGTGATGGGGCATCTGCACTTTTTTTCATTGAATACCTTGCTGAAAGACTGAAAAATGGAGATAGTAAACTACTAAGTGTATTAAAAGGACTATTGGCCATAAATCCGAAAACAGATAAAGAACAACAGGAAATACAGAATGAACTGCAAATAATCAAAGAAAATTCAGAAAAACAACAGCTACCACATCATTTTGAAGACCATGACTATTCGAACTACGAAGATCCTTCATTTACACTAGACCAACAATACGCTGATGACATAGGCTGGGCATCTACTTCCCAACACGTTTTAGACAATATAGAAAAAACCACAACAGCAAAACTGAAACAGGGAAACCTACATATAAATCAATCAAAAACTGAAAGTTATCACATCAAAAAAGGTGGTGACGAAAGCCGGAAAAAGTGTAAATATGTAGGTAGTCTCCTCGGTACAACTGAAGACATAGAACGTTGCAAAAAACTCACCAACACCGCTTTCTCAAACTAAAACCCATATTTACTAACAAACAAGTAGGCGTAGATACTAAAATAAGAATATTCAACGCATTGTTAGCAAGTATTTTCTTATATAACTGTGAATTGTGGACTCCTACATATACCCTTGAGAGAAAAGTCGACGCGTTCGAAAGACAACTCCTTCGCAGAGTCCTAAACATCCGTTGGGATCCAAACAACAACTGGATAACAAACGAACAGCTCTACGAAATAGCTGGTCTAAAACCGTGGTCAACGACTATCGCAACTCGACGCCTCAGAGTGTTTGGCCATATATGTAGACTACCAGATGCAGCACCGGTCAAAAAAGCACTCTACGAGGTTCTGAGAAAAGTCAAAAATCCCGTTGGTAGCCAGAGCTCAAATTAATCCAGAAGCAGCTGAAAATAAAAGTGTATAGAAATACAAAGTGCGATGATTCTAGCTCAGGATAGAAAGGATGGCGAAAATTTGTGAATGAAAAGTATTTGTTGTGATTTTATCTGTGAAACTGGTGAATTATGATACTATAAGTATTTTATAGACTCTACGAGTGAAGACTCTATACGTGAGAAAGGATAATCAGTTTAATGTGCACATGGACTAAGCTTGAATAAGGCGTTGTGTTCATTATCATCATAATCAGTATTGTAATTGTGACACCAACAATCAAATTCTAAGTATGCAATTTTGTTTACTACAGTAACTAAAAAGAATGTGGAAGGATTACACACATGTTTATTTGAATGGAATAGATAAGTTCATATTTTTGTATTTTAACGTATAAAGTTAATAAACCAAACGCTATTAAAACTGTAAGCATTTTCCTAACCTGGAATTAGAACGTCATAAAAAATGGACTGAAATAAGTTTGATATTTACATAAATGGACTTGGATTTGATATTGAATATAAGGGACAAGATGATGATGTGAATAATTGATTTACTATTGATAAGACACGAATAGAAAGAATCGACGAAATGCAAAGTTGAAGTAATTAACGAACAATTGTGAATATAATGTATCCAAAGGAGCGAAGAAATCAAAAGTTTTTTTTTATAAAAATACGACCAAACTGAAAGAGTATGTCCAAAAACTCTTTTGAATAGCATCAAGTGACTTCGGACGAAGTCATATATATACATAAACCGACAGGCCATTATCGAAAACACTATCCGAAAAGGTAGGGAGATAGTTTCGAAAATAGCCGTTTTACGCAACGATGCAAAAGGTTACGCAAACGTTACGAAAATATAGTTCAAGCTTCAAACTCTTAAAAGTGTTCGAAAAATACGGAAATCCATGAAAATCTCTGGATCCTAATCAAAATTGTTATTGTCCCTCGGGATAGGAAAAGGTCATATGTAATCACATATTTCATTTTTTATAAAACTGTTAACTGAAAATGAAGATAAACAAATAATCGACTGATATTTGTTAAACCAATATAACTTTGCAATACGCTCGTATAGAGTGCTTTTATTAAGATATAATGAATGCAGCAACTTATTGTAGCGATAAATGCAAAATCAAAACTAAGAGTGAATTGTTCGTCAACAAAGTTGCAAATGCTCGAGCTTATGGGATAATACATGATAGTTTTTCAAATTTTAAGTAGTACGACCAGGTTTTGGGCTAGGTAAAACATTTTGTATAGGTTTTTGAAATAAACAAGGATACATTTTTTAAAAATTTGTTTAATTTCGAACTCTCGGCACTTGCGTATGATTTTCTTATGGTTTTCAAATATATAGCAGTAGTTCATGTTTGTATTACATTTAACATATTCCGGTGTTTCAACATGCTGTTACTTATTGTTTCGCATAAAAAGTTATGCACGTCCATAAAACAAAACGTGTTTAACATCTATTGAAAAATGGTGTTTCCAGTTTTGCCATATACTTACTGAATTATTTGCGCACAGACTTTGAAAAAAAAATATGACAACATTTTTTGAGAAGTTTTCTTTTCAAATTCGCTTACATTGCCAAATCATGCGATATATAGGCCTTTATGGACACAATGCCATATGTAAAATGGTCAATTAGATACAATAAGTAATGTTTTATTTTATTATAGTTTGTGATATAGTTTCAAACAAGTCACATGGCTTTTTAAAAATGCATAGTAGTAAAGTTAATATCGATTGAGTGCAAATATAAAGCTATGAAATGTTGTGCTTTATTAAAAGTAAACCCTGTACTTTCAGACCACCGTTAGAACTGCTATGATTGAACATTTTATTTCCTTGAATACCACATAAATGATTATCGTAATGTATTGGTGCATCATTAATATCTTTCGTATGCTGAATTTCAATACAGTTCATCTTTTGCAAGGAAATGCTGAAAAGTAAACTATTTGAATGTGAATTTGATTTATTGAAGTTCGGCTTTATGATCATACTTTTAATTGATTTAATTTAAAGATAAATTATAAGGAAGAATACAACTGTAGTTATTCACTATTTCACAAGCACGAAATTTATTGTGTTATATATTTTGCAGACCATGGATTGCATAAAATATGTGCATAAAATATGTCCATTATCCATTATCTTACTTTGCCAATCAGAATAACTTCTTTACTTATATACATTTTTACACACAAATTCAAGTTAGACAAAATCAAAACCGAAAGGTTACATTCCTTTTGGGTTTTATAAATGATAATTGAATAATAATAATAATATGTTTTATTGTCCGTTTGGGCAACTGTAAGGTTGAATTACATTGAATGATAAATTGAATGCATTGGTTCCACTATCTTAATACATTGGTTCTATGGACGTTGTATACCCATTCCTCTGTATGAAAGGTTGCATTGTCGTAGTTTACTTTTGAACTAAAATATAGCAGCAGCAGCAGCAGCAGAGGTTCGTTCGTCTTATGACTTCCCTCGTACAATATAAGGATGTATCCAAAATGATGGATTGTCTATAATATCCGTATGTATTTGATCACAGTATTTTTCACTATTCACATTACAATCATTATTCTCCACGCTTTTCTATCCTGTGCTAGCCGTATTACTCTATACATATCTATGTTCTTATCCGCTAGCTGTTTCTCGATCAGTTTTAGGAGGGTTAGTCTTTGTCCACCTTTAGGCCTTTTTGATTGTCTTAGGCCTTCGTGGAGAGCTTTTTTGGCTGGTGCCGAGTTTGGTAATCGGCATATATGGCCAAATACTCTGAGACGTCATGTTGCTATCGTATTTGACCACGGTTTTTGACTAGCTCTCTCGTATAACTGTTCGTTTGTTAACCAGTTGTTATTTGGGTCTCAACGTATGTTTAGGACTCTGCGAAGGAGTTGTCTTTTGAAAACGTCTATTTTCTTCTCTAACGTGCTAGTAAGGGTCCACAATTCACAATTATATAGGAAAATACTCGATAGTAACGCATTCGTAGTTTGGTTTCTTCGCTCACGTATGTGTTAGTAAATATAGGTTTTAGTTTGAAGAAAGCGGTGTTAGTGAGTTGTTTGCGCCTGTCAATGTCTTCTGTTGTTCCAAGAAGACTACCTACGTATTTACATTTTTTCCAGCTATCATCACCATCTGTTTTGATGCTGTACTTTTTGGTTTTGGATTGATTTATGAGTAGATTTCTTTCTTTGAGTTTTTCTGTAGTGTTGTTTTCTATATTTTCTATGATATGTTCTGCAGGAGATGTCCAGCCTATGTCAGCCTTGGTCAACTGTGAATGATGTATCTTCATAGTTTGAATAAATGTGATCTTCAAGATGATGCAGTAATGGAGGTTTTGCGTTTTTTTTTTCACACACATTTGTAGGTCTTTTGTAATTTCTGATTGTTCTTGATCGGTTTTTGGGTTCAAAGCGAGCAACCCTTGTATGGCACTATGATTTTTATTATCGTCTTTTTTAGGAGTTTTCGCTAGATATGTAATGAAAAACAGTGTGGATGCTCCGTCACCTTGTGGGGATCCGATATTTGTTTTAAAAGCACTTCCTAATAGATTTTCGAGTTTCACACAGAGTTCTACGTTTTCTAATAATAATGCAACTAAACTATAGGAACCAGCTAAATCTTTGAGTTCAATCTCAAAAAGAATTTACCCTGCTGCGTCGTAAATGTAAACAAATCGCGAATATTTTCTAGACACCATGTGTTAGACGTAAAATATTGTGTTACCCATTAGGTAATATACAACAAAATGACCTTCATATGAAACCGTAAATAATGGGGCATCAAAAAATACAATTTACAACCGTAGAAAACTTATGATCACGTGAAAGAATTCGATTACATTTTGGGGCTCTTGTCAGTACGTCATTCGAGTGTGTCGTTTCGAGTTATTTCTCCTACGATTAGTTTGATTGAGTTGGTATTGAATTGGCTGCCCAGACTTTTGCCGACACTCAAAAGGGAGGACCTCGATATAAGGGGTTGAAACTTCCACCCTTGTCCACATTTCCTCTTGTTTTGAGACGCCAAGCCCAATTGTCATGGTCTTAAAAAATACGAGCGTACGAGGTCCCGTGCTTCATGGCGGCCACGGCCTCAGGGTGGCCCGGTCTTGATTTCTCGCTTATTCTTCATTGTTCACACGAACTGTTTGATGCAAAGTGACTGTTTCAATTATCTGTATATTGTTTCCATTCAACATAGTTCCCAAAAATGAAGCATTAAAAAATATTCTTATTCGTAATAGCAAATTTGTTACATATAATGACCCTTGAACACAGTCATGACAAAACAACACTTTTGTGGGTGTTTCGCGTAGTTGTATATAGTAAGGTATTATTGTAGTGAATTGTTACTGATAATTAGACTTACAAGGGAAGCTATATGTAAATTTGACTGAATATGAAAATGGAACAATTTTCAAAGTTCATATTTTATAACTTCTACTTCAAACTCTACAGATAATTTGTATACATAAATATTATATTTTAAACTAAAAACAAGGACAAAACAATGAATAACATAAACGAAATAAAGGTTTACTTTTGTTCCATTTCCATATCCAGTGCCATTTTTATTATCGCTCCCCTTGTAACGACGTTTGAATTCAACATTTTTGAAGGAAAAGTGTGGGTGGGCCGCCCTGAGGGCCTGTTGTCCTTAACGACGACTGTTCGGAAATTATGTTTTATTTGTATGATAATGAATTCTTTTCTTCAAAATAAGTTGTCGATCTATAATTATTAGGCCTACCTTTAATATTCAGGCTTTCTTTCAGTTACCGATTTGATATCGTCACAGAAATAAGCTAAAAACCTCGAAAAGTGGGCCACTGACGGCCTTGGACCTCGTATATCTGAAATAGCCCAGAATTGTTGTTGCTTGGCCTGTCGGTCGCAGGCATACACGCAAAGCTTTATAGGGGATATGAAGTTTCTTATTCAGAAAACCGATGTTAAGGGGCTACGTTTACATGTTCTCATATGTATTGTATTTCATATCAATATCCTGGTTTGGTTCAACAGCCTTGAACAGGGATATTTAAACAAAAATAACTGAAATGATCCGTCAATATGTTTGTTACCCCGGTGCACATGACACTGATTTAGGATGTAGCCATATGAAATAAAAATAAAATACATGTGTACACCATAATTATTCAACTAAGAAAACAACAGCTGCGATTGAAATAACACGTACATCTAATGAATATTGGTTATTGACAATTTGATAAAATTGTAATGTTTAAAGTAATGATGATTGAATGAGTTTTATATGCATATTTCATCTCCATTGCAACATACATGATTTTCAATGTGAATAACTTTTTTTCGCGTATTGTCGAATAAGCGTTTTGTTGATAAGGCTTAAATGTTTTAAAGCATTACTGTTGATAAAATGAATATTGTCACTTCAATTATTCGAATGTCTATACTTTTTTCCTAAAACTAGTTCTGTTTGGTTGGAAAGCTAACAGGAATACCCGTGTAACTAGTTCACACATTATTTTCAGAAATAAACGATGGGGGTTCTTGACTTTGAAGCAGTTTTTGATATTCTTGATCCAGCACGTCATGGGTCGCTAACAGCTGAGACAGTGCAGGTAATAAGAATCTTAAGTATGATGATTATTTTGATGTTTTAAAATTTGCACATGTCATTGATGTAAAATAATACACACCGATGCAATTCACTTACGTACTTAATGATGTGCAAATGTGATATCATATTAAATTCGAAGTTGATGAGGCATTGGTATAATGTATACAATAGTTGTAGCACTTGAATTGTTGTGATATGGTATAAATATGTGGACCCAGAGTCCAAATTAAGGTTACAAAAACAAGTGCCACTACTTTCATTAGTTAACCATTTTCAAAACAACTTAACAAAGCAAGAAACTATCGGTATATATGATATGTGTGCTCATACACACAGTACGTACTATTATAGTATATAGGGAAAAATTCAAATGCTAAATATAGCACAGCACACTGCTGCCTATGTTATGCTCAGGCAAGCGCACACATGTCTTGAGCATTCCATGTAGTTAGCATGCATAAACTTTGTAAAATTGTACTTGTTTTCGGTCTTAAAGTACACTTTATATTCAGTTGACCTTCCTTAAAAAATATGTTTTGAATACCTTTCAATAACACGGTAACACAATTTTAAAAATAATGGTTAAAAACGTTTCTTATCTTGAACTGTGTCTTTATGGTGATGGCACTATATTAAAGCATGATACATGGGGGATTCATTTATCTAATCCAGTAACTTTTACATATGCATGTATCATTAAATTGTCCGGATGATATAAAATTTACCATGAATGTATACAGGTGACTAAAGATTTCGGCAATGTTCAACATACACATTTACCGGTAGTTTTGTTCATAAGGCACACTCTATATACATGTATTCTTAACTACTGCTGATACAAACTGTCTTTACATGTTCACATGTATATTTGAACATTGATTATTACATCCATGTACATAGTTGTCCCTTCAATCGTCCTGCTATAGGAAAACATATTGCCGAAATGAGCCGAAAGAATAAATTTAAATAGATTGCAAGATTACTTTTAAAGAGAAAGGATAGGTAGTCTCGCTATCCTTTATTTCTTTGAATTTTAATATCCATATGCGAAGTTATCATTTAATGTTAAATCAGACTATTTCATTATAGTTTACGTGAATTTATCAACATATCTTGCAAAAAAAATCTTGTTTACATTGACATTAAGTCAATATATCACACCTCACTTCATCAGTGTTTAAATGCATTTTCTTTTATGGTCTTATTTCACCGTCCTGCGTCAGAAAAAAAATATTTTGGTTGAACCTTAATTGTATCTGAAGTTTCAATCAAAATATGTGAATAAAACGATTACAAAACACGTTGAAATATACGTTAAAACATAAGGAATCATATGATAAAACGCAGCTCCAGATAAAGCTTGCCTGAGTGTATGCATTCCCTGCATGTGAACCTATTAAGTGACGTCATTTGTGTTCTGGCCTGTACTTGCAATTCAATGCTAATGAAAGCTTAAATTTTCTATTCAATTTTTGTAGCAATATGATGAGCTGCTACATACGATAGCCATGGACCTTGCCCAGGTGCATGCTTCAATTCGCCAGTTGTGTAGCGGGGACAAGCATGTTTCAAAACCCAACTTTATTCAGGTACTCTTTAAAAAAACTAAAATATTTAATTTAAAATACATTGTTGTTTTGAAAAGAGAAATCGTTGTTTATTATTTGGGGCATGTTTATTCGGGGTTAACGCAAACAATTATTTATACAACACCCACTAATAGCATGGTGATGAAATTCGTATTTACTAATTACATCTTCTAATACATATAAAATCTTCCGCCTCTGTTAATTCTATTTAGGTTTTACAAGACTTGGAGAGGCGTCGAGCGCTTGAAGACCAGTTGCGATGGGACTTCATGGCTCTTGACCAATCAGGGAGCACGCACCTGTCACTTGTGCATGGTCTGATGCTTTTCACTATGGCGCATGGTGACCAGTTTTCCATGCAGTCTTGGAACCAATTCCTGCAATCCCGTGGTGAGAACAGAGACGAGGATGTGTACTTCGACGAGATTAAGGTAAGATGATCCTGTTTTATGCGACATTTGCTAGTTTTGGTGGTGTTTCCTTGGAGTTGTTATGGTTGCTTTTTCCCTTCGCTAAATGCGATAAATATTTAACTTTAAAATTAAAACCATTTTTTTTTTCGAAGAATTCACCTTGTCCATATCAACACAATGATTATTATTTCTTTCCAGTCTACACTAAACTTTATATCGAAACAAAAATAAATTTAAGTATTGAATTAATTCACAAAGCCGGCAATGAATATCTTGGCGATTTTTTTTTTCAGATTTGGCTTTGCAACTTACCCGATGGTCCACCAGCAACGTCCTCAGAGATCATTGACGAACAGCGCCGGTTGGAGGATTTGCAAAACCAGCGATTGCAACAAGAGCTCTACAGGCACATACAGTTCCAGGTATTGAAATGCACAATATACTCTACCGTTTATTGCACCTAATGCACCCTAGGCATGTCAGTCCGTTATAAGCATGGATGTTTATAAAATTTAAGCATTAATGCATGCACTTTTAATTGAATACAACATTCAGCATTTAAACACATGTATGAAATTTATTTCAGCAGGTTCAAAATGATGAATTCGTATAACTTATGTTAAATTATTTTACTATTTAAATCACCGGGAGGGATTATTGATGGGTATATAACGATTTGCGTCTCATCTTTAAGTGGTACCTTTCGATTTCAGGGTGATGAGATTGAGCAGAATCGACAACGACAGGACCACAGTGACAAGATGCGAAGGCTGGCTCAACGAAAAATGAACAAGTGATATATTTTTTAAAATAATAATTAAAAATGAAATTGAAATTAATTGAATATAATCGAAGATGATAAAAGGATCATGTCCGAACTCATACTGAAAACGTTTATTATTTGTAGACGATTACTCATATAAAATACATGTAATCAAACTCATTTACGTAAACTATTAGTCCATCGTGCCTCTAAATTACGTCATATTACATATGTGCATAAATGTCATATAGTTTTCACAATTTATCATGGTCTCAAGAAATTCGGCATGAATATTTAGTAAGCTTTACTAGTATAAATTACACAATTTTTTAAAGTTTCTACTCAATACATATACATGTATCTGAAAACCTCATTTTAAACTTGTGTATTTCCTTACAGGTGGGAGGAGCATGGTGTTGAGGCGCTGCTCTTCGATGATGGCCTGGAGCACTTTGACGAGGTTGAACCGATGAGCAAGCGACGTCACTTGGGTCTCACTGAACTCACCGAGGCACTGCAGACCAAATATGATCTACTCAGAAAAAAGCTGTTCTGGTACATGCTGCAACAAGGACTAGGTAAGTGGATATACTTATCATCTTATAGCCTACATGTGTATGAATAAATGGGGATTACGTTTGGGATACTAACATGAATCTAGTGAGTCTTAGCCTGTTCATTTTCTATTAAGTTATAAGACAATCAATTGAATTATATATGGATTAACGCAGGCTTTATCGTGATATTTTCTTGTACTTGAAGACCACCGATGCCATTGCTTAAATTCCCTCCTTTTGAGTTTTGATAATATAACTTGTTTAAGAAATGAATTTTATATTATTTAGGCGAAGCTGCATGGACGGAAATGGGCGACGCGGCGCAGATCCAGCACTTTCAGCAGCTACAGCACCAGGAACGAGGAATGCGAGAGGAGGGCTTCCTCGACACACAGGTGTGTCATCTTTTATCGCAATAGTGACTTCACACTTGGTAAATAAAGTGTAGATTTCATATTCCTATGAATATGTTTAAGTATAACATATCGAATATCCACTGAAATTGATACAATGTAAGTAATCACAATTGAAATGTTTTGCATTATGATTGATTAAGTGCAGCGTGATAACTTATGGATCTTCAATTTATTTTCTAAAATACATTGTATGGATAAATAACCCATAAAATCTGGATTTAAAACAAATTACTGTGTTATGAAATAAACATATGATACAAATACCATAAACATATACATTTAGTAATCAAACAAAATGGCCTGTAAATATCCTAGATTTTATTTTCTCTTTTCTCTCATCCATTATATTAAACCACGTTTATAAATACTACACAGGCGATGGACCTGACCGGCGCCCTAGTAACCCACCAACACAAATTGGTCGCCATTCTGGGTGAGATTCAGGAAGCACACGACAAGCGACTCAGCAGCCTAAGTGCGCAACGCATGGAGCTCTTGGCCAATGGCAAGAGCGAACGTGATGTGGATCGCATCCAGAGGGAGAGCTTCGACAAGGATGGAAAAGGTGGGATTTGCATATGTTTAAATCATTTTTAGTCTAGTTTGAATCTGTTTGTAACAATAATATCATAACAAGTTACAATACCCTTGTATATGTTTACTATCGAGACAATACAGGCATCCGCCATGTGCGAGCTTAAGGCCCTTAATAACATTCACTACAAAATACCATTTTCGTGAAAGTTAATTTGTCTATTATTATGATAGGTCCAGTGAATAGTGTTGATATCCTTGTATCTCTGGACACTCGATACTTGGAAGAAAAGGAATGGATCATGAACATGCTGAGATCGGACAACGCCAACAAGTGGTCAACAGCTAAGGTTTGTGTCAACTACCGGAGGTATATTTTCATCGCAAATTTCAATGTGAAATGAAAATTTACAGTTATGTTAGAAACTTTATACAGTAGACTCTCGTTAATCGGAACCCCTTGGGACCGGTCATTTTGGTTCCGATAAACCGTGGGTTCCGATTAACAGTAGTAAATTTGTATAAATATACGATTATGGGATTCTAAAATCGGTTCCGATAAACAGATAGTTCCGATTAAAGGAGTTCCGATTAACGAGAGTCTACTGTAGTTATGTTTTGTTTGAAATTGAAGAAAATTGTCAGTGTCAATCTATTGATAAAATCGATTTCTATTCAGGCTAGCGCCGAATATTTCGCACTGGTTCGCCAACACATGCTGGCCGAGCTTGAACCCGAATTCTCACCTGCCTGTCTAGCCGTCGGTTTGGCTGAACGCCATCAACAGTATAAACCTGAAAGGTTAGACAGAATAAATTATACACTTCAGTAAAAATTACTTTGGATGTATGAAATATTCGCGTGATTATATAATGAATTCAGAAGTCATGTTTAATCCTTTTTAGAAAATCTAACTTTTTATAGACTGGAAAAGAATAAAGCTTGTTCAAACAATTTAACATAATATTACTAATTTCATTGTTAGATAAATCTTAATACCATTTAGATGTATCTAAACGTTTATTCAAATTTATTCAAAATATATATTTAAGATTTGATCCGGATCGAGCGCGCCAGGAGAGCCTCGCTTCATTGCGCTTGCGTCGAGAGCGAACACGCAGCAAGTTCCCGTACGAAGACGGCGAGAAGGAGCGAGACAAACAGAAGAGCGCGTTGCAGCTGAGCTCGGACATTGTGAAGGAGGTCGTGTGGAAACACATGCTCGAGCGCGAGGTACGTAGAGTAAGAGGATAGAACAATGTGGCCTTAGTGGGGGGGGGGGGAAGACGCAATAATGGAATGTCATGTCTAGAGTTAAGCAACACGGCTGGGAGTGTTTCAGAATAAGGGAGTGAACATATATATTTAACTAATGGGAACTGAGTCGTTTTATGTGATGTACTAAATGTTATAAATAAACATAAATTGTTGCACATTGCTCTAAATAGAAAGAGCCTCTTTTAGCATTGATATCAAAATGCCGATTTATTAACTTAACTTATCATTATTGTCCTTAAATAAATATATAAAGCTAATTTAAGATTTCTCCATTTTGCAGATGATGGTTGAGTTTCTGATCGGTCCCGAGAGCGACGTCGCGCGTAGTGGCGCCAAACAACTGGCAGACGATCATCGCAACAAGCGAGTGACCTCACTAAGGAACCAGCGAAATAAATGGCGCGAATATTCAAAAGGATATCGCGCGTCGCAACAGAGCGCGCATATCAAGATTCTATTAGAAGGTAGAGATTTTAAGTTATAATACATGTACATGTATATCAGAATCTAAGTAAAGACCAAGCTATAATTTTCAAATATTGGCGGTTCTGTATTCATGCATGGTATGATTAATGGCGAGAATTCTAAAGAATTTTAATGTGACGTTGACTGACTCCTTAAGACTAAATAATACTCCACTTTTAGAAGCAACTTTACAATTTTGTTTGTCATTGCTACCATTTAAGGGACTGCCATATATTGCGTTACCACCAAACAAGAAAAGCAGGCGTCGGGTGAAAAGAACCTGCCTGATGACGTCATCAACGCATGCGTGTTGGCTGATCTGCAACAAAAGCACGACCTGGACATGAATGCTGTCAGCAAAGCCATGCAGGGAAAGGTAAGCTATATATAATGTGTGATCATATAATTCTTTGGGTAGGTTACTATATATCCATGCACATACAGACTTCAGAATATTCAAAGCATTTTCTGCCGTGACACGTATATCGACCCATCCCCGTGATTCATCGTTCCTCTACTCAGCACTGTAATTGTACATCTAAAGATGTATGTGCCCATAGACTCCGTGGCTTTGTTGTTGACATGCACATAGAATGCAATAAAAATCGTAATTTCTCATATCACTTTACCTTCTAATAGTTAAACGCCGAAATATATAACTTTATTTCTTCCAATATCAGAGCGAAGAAGAGCTGCGCCTTCTCAAAAAGGAGCAACGGCGTCTTCGCAATGAGTGCGTATACGACGCGGTGGCATCCGTTGTCCTTGGTAGCGCCCAGGTCACGGCCGACGACCGACCCTTCCTGGATGCCCTGGATGCTAAGTACACTGCGCTGAGGCAGCTGCTCTTTACGCATGTGCTGAGGCTCGAGCATGGCGTTTCGTTCTTGAGGTATGGTTTAATAAGCTAGAGGTAATAAGGTTGTAAGATCGTTTCCCACAGTTTCAAGCTCAGGGACCATTGTCTTAAAATTAAGCGTTATGATTAACATGCGTGACTTAACCTATGGTTGGTCATGTAATAAAAAAATCAAACTTCATTTCTTAAATTTCATGCACAAAATGCGAGGGGTTTCACATACATGTACATGTATACAAAGAATTTTGATTTTGCAGGCTGCCGGAACCTGATAGACAGAAGTTGATAGTGAAGAAAACGGATGAAGAGGAACGACTGAGGCAGGAAGGCAAGATGGAGGAAATGGCCAAACTGATTGAACGATTCCCAAAAGAACTCGCTAATCTAAGGTTTGGATTGACCATTGCTCCATACTGAGTCGTTGCTTGACTTTCAATAGACTTCAAATTCAATAAAGTCAATTATAATCATGCGAAGAAAATATATCTTCGTCCTTATTATACATGTTCATGTATATTTTGATGTAGACTGAGTCATCAATATGGTTTTTTTGATCAACAATCTGAGTCATCAATATGTTTTTTTTGATCAACAATAACAAATATACGCACGTTTTGATCAAATGCTTACCAATCAATATTTTAACAAATCAACAATAACACTATAAACATCTTGTCAGACTTCTAATGGGTGAAGACAAAGCCGAGTACAGTCGTCGACTCAAGGACCTGGCTGAACTCACGATGCAAGCGGCCATGTCGGGTAAGCCAGTAGACAAGGCGGTGATTGATGAGAAACCTGTCAATCAAGTGAAAGCCGTCAATCTATTGGCTGATTTGATTTCGAGGGCTTACAGTGAGGAAGATGCCCTTTTGGCGCAGCAGAGGGCCAAAGCTGATGTATCGCTGCAGGTGAGTTATCAATTATTTACATATTGGCCATATACACAATGAACCATACTGTAAATGGGAATTCGTTATATGACTTTTCACTAACCTATCGTGTAGTGCCACATAGGGATGGGTCGGGGTCCCGAAACCCCGGGGCCCCGTCGATGAAAGTTCAGCCCCGGGGCGAAATTTCACCCCGGGCCCCGTCGTCCTTTATGACCTTTATTTTCAACAACACAAAGGATGCTTAAATCAATCAAAATCATGCAAATATTCAGCAAAAATATATAAATTATTCACATTTGACCTTTTTATACATCTATTTATAGAGTAATATAGGATAACTGTATTTTCGATGAATTCACAATTCCGATCTTGCAAAGAAATCATAGTATTTAGATATAGTTGATGTCAAGACTCGGTGTAACATGAATAAACGGGGTATCGACGGGGCCCCGCGACGGGGCGGGGTTTGAGTTACGGGGCCCCGGGGCCGAAAATCTGGCCCGACCCATCCCTAGTGCCACAACAGTTTTTTTTTATATATCGAAAGACATTTCCTTAAATTTTATTTACTAGTATGTGGCTTTAGATTATATAAATTATATAAATATGTATTTAAAAATCATGATAATACCATAACTTTACTTAACGAATAATCCTCCTCAGAATTTATCACATAACACTATGATATCATATTTATAACCCGACATTCAAGGAGAAACTGGTGCCACTAGTGATGCTGAAGATCGAGCGCCTTGTAACCATTCGCGAGGAGCAGTTTGACATCGGTGCTTCGAGTGTTGGACTTATGGAGAGAATCATGGCACTCAGCCAGGGCCAGCAACGGTAATTATGGAAATTGATATTGATTGTGTAATGATTCTATTAAGCAATAATGTACATTGTACAGTGGGTATGATTAAAGACAAGAAAATGTAATGAACATCCTATGCATTATTGATATATGTCTCTATTTGAACCATACATTGTTTTGAGGATTCTCATACAATGTATTTATTTTATGGATTTATGTCTGGAATATTTTGAAAAGTAAAGCAAATGTTTTAGGTCATAAACAAATTTAGATATACTTAAATGACATAAATACCATGCTCTGTGTATTGTTCAGTGCATCCATTCTATTATATAATATGACGTATAGTATTCATTGTTTGTCTTTGCTAATTTTCGCATTGTAACATACATACATGTATAACATAAATTACCTAATCGATCCACCCTTCCCCTCTTCCCACCCTACAGCCACGCCACCGATCGCACGCGCCAATCTCAGTTAGCGCGCCTTCGCGTCGAGGCGCACCGCCGGCGCATGGAGCTCGGTCGGCGCTACCGGCGCGAAACGGACGACGGCAAACCGGAAGCCAATGACACGCCCGGATGGATGGAGGCGTATGTAAGGGAGATGGTCAAGAAGCATAGGGAGGAACGGGAGGTCCTCATGAGCATCTTTCAGGTATAGTTCTATGTCAATTTTTTCTATGAGCCTACAGCAAAGAATTGGATTTTATTGATATTTTAAGAAATTATGTATTGTTTCAATTAATTGCTTCTCGTTGTTAGATATCAATTGCATTCGAAAAGGCGTGTGTCATTTATAGACTAGTAGATCTCGAGGTTGACCTGGACAAAATTCAAACAGAAATGATTTTTACGGCAATGTTATCCTGAGATATCCCTGTTTTACCAAAAAAAAGTCTCATTCGAACTAACGGGCGGAAATGCGAAAAAAATCGAAAAATCCAAAATGGCCGCCAGAACAAGTAAAATTTCAGGGTCCACGTTCTAACTTTTGTATTGTATGCTATTATTATATTTATCATATCTTAAACATGATTCTATATGTTATTTTAATGAATTGGAACATAAAAATCACAATTGAAAGCATTCATGAATATATTTTGTATTTTTAAAAACCTAATAAATATATTTTTTGGCCGAAAAAATGATATTTTAGATATTTCTTTCTAACATCATATTCAAACGTAGCATGATGTTAAAACATAATTTAAGTGTATAATTGTAGTATTAGAACTTCACAATTGTAGAAAATAAACACAAATTACATTAAAACATAAAATATGTTTATATATATTCACATGTATGTATATACATATAGACTCTATGCCATATTAGGCTATCATTATTCCTATTTTTTTACGATAGTCTGACGAAAGTCAGAGGGCCATATAGGTTTTACTCTGTCCATGCGTGCAAATCTTTTCCACGGAAATGGCATCTATGATCTTAACGAGTTTTGGTATAGGTGAAAGGTCTGAGTTCGGGTGATTGTCCGTTAGGCGTCCGTCCGTCCGGCGTTCGCCCGTCCAGACCCTTGTCTTAGGGTCTTCAACTGATCGACCAAAAAACCTTTGGAATCAATTAAGTATATATTGAAGATGTGCACCTCCCCTTTTGACCGACATAGTTCTTCCGATTCGGCCCCGGGTGGTCCTAAATCATGACCCCACCCCTAAGGTATTTCTCACATTAGTCTATGTTTATCCCCCGTGAAAACGAGGGGATATAGGGTTGAGCTTGTCCGTCTGTCCGTCCGTCCGTCCGTCTGTCCGTCCGTCTGTCCCGCTTGAGATAGGGTACTTTGTGCACGCGAGTTGGGTATGAAGGAGTTGAGCTAGAGCTTTCAAATTTTATACACGTATAAACCAAGGTCTGAAGTCGTGCCTCGTCAAGGTTTCATCTCGATCGGTTGAAAATTGTCGATTCTGGAGCACTTTAAAAATTGTCGATTTATTTTTTTTTTCAGATGTTAAGTATTTTGTGCACGCGAGTTGGGTATGAAAGAGTTGAGTTAGAGCTTTGAAATTTTATACACATATAAACCAAGGTCTGAAGTCGTGCCTCGTCAAGGTTTCATCTCGATCGGTTGAAAATTGTCGATTCTGGAGCATTTTAAAAATTGTCGATTTTAAACTT